>PGTU02013031.1:0-11050 GCA_002896215.2 Cicer echinospermum | reverse complement strand
TCAATTATAAATATATAATTTAATTGATGAAAGTTTAGTGTTAACATATTTTTTCAAAATACATATATAGTAAACTTTTGTTCATTATATTTTTTAATATATTCATATATATAATAATTGGAAGTAACTTTTTTAATAATTTTTCATATATTCGTATTTTATGATTATTTTTAATAAATTTTTGTATTTTCTGTCAAATAGAATATATATTTTTATTTTATAAAATATTATTAAAAAAATGAATTGACATGAATTGAAAATAATTATAAATGGATTGACATTAATGAGCAATTGAATTTTTAACGTATAAAATCATTACTCTCATACCATAAGTGGAATAATATAATTGTTTAGGTAGCATTAGATAAAGAGCATTTATGACGATATTTATGAGTAACTAGGTGGTTTTTTCCATTGAATTTAATGACTAATAATATAAATTATTATCATTGATAAATGATTAATAATATTATAAAAAATATTATAAAATATTTATAAATTTATAATAAAATAACTTATAAAATAATTTGATAATATATAAATTTATAAATTATTATCAAATTATAAATAATTTATAAATTATAAATAATTGTAAAATAATTTTATAATTTATAAATTTATTATAAAATAATATTATCAAATAGATTTTGGAGGTATTAAAGAAATTGTGGAAGGAAGAGGAAAATGAATAAGGATTGAAGAGATTAAAGAAGTTGTTGAAGGAGAAGAGCATACTCTCAACAAGTACACGTCAGCTTTTTGGTGATGTAAAAAATATTTGTACACAAAATATAATGAGATGGATCAGAAGTCTGTTTTAAATATATATAATAGATAATAAATAATAGATTAAGAGTTATCAGATTTTAAAAAATCAACTCACTTAAGAAGAAATTAGTCACAGCTTATGCCTTATGTTTAATAAATTGACTTTTGCAAAAACAAAAACTCACTCAATAAGCTAACTTTTTTTTACTTATAAAAAAAACTAACCTTTTTATATCTATTGGTATTGAACACATATTTTTAACACAGATTATATTTATTCTTATTAAACTACCTCTTTATACTGTAATAAAAATCATATTAGACTACTATTATTATAGCACCTTAAAAACATAAATAGGATAATTAAATTTCATTGAAATTTTTAAATAAAAAATCGTTTTGTTGCACATACGAGAAAGTAAATATAAATTACAAAAACAAGAAAACTTTCAGCATTGAGGCACACACAAAACTAAAAAAGAAAAATTGGAAATACTTACAAGAAAAGTTGGTTCTGGAATTCCCAGAGAGAGCAAATTATACAAATGTTTATGAGCTTCCCAGAAGAGCAACATGCTAATAACTTGAAGTGTATAGTAGAAACCCTCACCAAATTGGATTGTTACAAAAAAACTTTGGTTAAGAAATATATATATATAAATTGGATAAATTGGAGGTTTTAAGACTTAATTGGAATGCATTGATGATATATATAATGGTGGTTTTGGTTCCAGGATTCCACAACCCACATAAGCCACTGTTGTTTAAGAAAGAAATTAATTAACTTAAAAGAAGAGAAAATAAAGGATTGGTTCTTAACATAGAGAATATAAAAAGTTATACTAAATTCTTTAATAATTCGAAACAAGCAAAACAATTTAAAAATATTATTAAATCTGAGATGTATATAAGCACGCAAATTTTATAGAGCATCTTTATACTGCTCTTGAAAGTGAATTTACAGGTATAGCCTTAAGAAAGAAAACTGATGATAGAGCGTGAACTTTTTCATTGAGGCCAACGGATTCTCTTAACATTGAACGAGTAAACTTTTGTTAAAAAGCATTACATAATGAACGAGGTTTTTCATTGGTGCACTCAAGACTCATGATCGAACAATGCACGAAGCCAAAAATCGAATGATCACGCGACATGACTCGACAGTAAATCGTGAATTTGATTCATAAACCACATGAATATATTGATTGAACTCAAAGTTCAATTAAGTTTCATAACTAACTAAATGAATTGAACTTAGAGAATATAAAGTTCGACTCATTTAGTTCATGAGTTGACTCGATAATATGTTTCTGATAGCTGGATTTTTGGGATCAAAGTTTGTATGTTGAATTGTTAGGATTACTTGAAACTGAAATATAATTAATAATCATTTGAATTAAAAATAATAATTATTTTATATTAAAAATAATAACATTTTAGATCTGTTAATCTCTTTTAAATTCAGAAACATAGCTCACTTTCATTCACTTCAAAATATTGTTTCTAATACAATATATAAAAGCAGAAAAGAGAAAAACAGTAGGACAGCATGGTGATCTGTCACCTAACCATGATTACAAAGTCTTAAACCACTTCAACAAGTATGGGTCACCATACTTCATGCAGAGGTAACTTGGACAGCGAAATAAAACTAAAGATAAAACAAAAGATCACACAATATTGTTGGTGAACATCTCAAATCTCATGTTTTAACACTCCTCCTTGAGATTTTTTGAATGACAGCTCAAGCAACCTTCTAAACCTTTCAATACTTACTCTTGAAAGAGATTTGGTCAATATATCAAGAAACTGAGATCCAACAACAATGAGCATCTTGATCTCTTGACTTTTTATAGCCTCGCGTATAGCATGAAACTTCACTGAAATCTTGGTTTTCCATCTAATTGGATTTGTCAGCAATACAATTGCTGATTTGCTTCACAATAAATCAAGGTTGCTTCCAGTTGTGTATTCCTAATCAAGTAGATTTTCCTCAACAAATAGCTGGTTTGTTGTGCCAGCTGCTGCTACATACTCACTGTTCACAGTGGATTGAGCTACAAATTCTTGCTTCCTTGAGTTCCATGAGTAAACATGCCAGAGCCTAAGGAAAAGCATAACATGTAGTACTCTTCATGTCATCATATTTCCAGCCCAATCACTATCAACATACCATTCAACTTCCATTTCACTTGGTTTGTACTATATCCAATTGTGTAGTTGCCCCTTAACATATCTAAGGACCCTTTTTGCTGCAGTAAAATGTGTCTTAGTAGGACTCTGCATAAATCTTGAGAGTAGACTTGTTGCATACATAAGGTCATGTCTGTATGAAGTTAGATAAAGTAGACTTCCAATCAAGCTTCTACAAAGTGAAACATCAATTTTTTCAGTTTCATCTTCCTTTGACAACTTCAAATTTGACAGCAAATGAGTGGGGACAGATTTGCAACTTTCCATTCTAAACTTCTTCAAAATCTCACGAGCATACTTCTCTTGATTCAGAAAAATTCCATCCTCAGATTGATAAAATTCCAAGCCTAGAAAGTAGTTCATTTCTCATAAACTAGACATCTCAAACTGATTTTTCATGTCCTCCACAAGTTTTTGTACTTATTGTTGATTATTGCTTGTTACTAGCAAGTCATCAACGTACAAAGAGACAATTAAAGAACCACCATCCAGCAACCTTCTTACATAAAGAGTTGCATCATTTTCACTTCTCCTAAAGCCTTGATTGTGAAAGTGGCTATCAATTTTGTTGTACCAAGCTCTAGGGGCCTGTTTTAGCCCATACAAAGCTTTATGAAGCTTATACACCATTTCTTCTCTTCCTTTCACTAAAAAACCATCAGGTTGAGCAACATAAATCTCTTCATCAAGATTTCCATTCAAGAATTCTGATTTGACATCTAAATGCCAAATTTTCCACTTCATTTGTGCAGCCAATGCTACAAGAATTTGAATAGTGTCCATTTTTGCTACCGGTGCAAACGTTTCTGTGTAATCAATTCCAGATTGTTGAACATAGCCTTTGACCATAAGTTTGGCCTTGTATTTGTTGATAGATCCATCAGGGTTCATCTTTATCCTATAGACCCATTTAACTCCAATGGCATGCTTGTCTTTAGGCTCGTCAACTAACTACCATGTCTTGTTCTTTTCAATGGTGGCCATCTCCTCTTTCATAGCTTGGTTCCACTGCTCAACTTTACTAGCATCTTCAAAATTAGTAGGTTTAAGGACAACACTGATACATCTTTGATAAATCTCTTAAAGAGGTCGGGTACCTCTACAGTGAAGTCATCATCAACTTCTTCTTCATCTTGATCTTCCATTGTGGCTCTCAAAAGAAGGCCAAGTTGGAATGCCTAACTAACTTGAGAGGTCTCCAATTCCATAATGCATCTTCATCCACTATAACATCTCTATAATGGAATTTTTTGTTGAATCAATTCCAAGACTTATAGCCTTTAGATTTTGAGCTATAGCCTATTAAAATTCTTTTTTCAGTTCTTTTCATCAATTTGGTTCTTTTGACTTCTGGTATATGAGTGTAGCACAATGAACCAAAACACCCTTAGATGCTTGATAGAAGGGTGATGCCTCCCCAAGCCTCAATAGATGTCACCTCTACAAGCCCTTATAGAAGTCGATTTGGAGATACACAGCAGTGTTTACTGCCTCTGCCCCAAAAGACTTTGGCAATTTCTTAATCAAAATCAATGCATCTAGCCATTCCAAGGACATATAAATTTTATCTCTCCAGAAACATCTTTTTTGGGGCGAGTAGCTGACTGTAAGTTGGTGTTTTCGACACCAAACTCCATACAAAATTTATTAAATTCTGTAGAAATAAACTCTTTCCATTGTCAGTTCTGAGTGCTTCAAAAAATAGCCCACGGGTTTCAAATAAGGCTTTAAATTTCTTAAAAATCGAAAAAACTTCAGATTTCGTTTAAGAAAATAAACAAGTCATCTTGAAAAATATCAATAAAAAGAATGAAATACTTGCTACCATGGAGTGAAGTAGTATTCATAAGGTCCACAACATCTGAGTGAACCAATTCAATTTTTTATTTCTCTCCATTTAGCTGAACTTGGAAAAGGCAATTATTGCTCCAAGATTGATGAACCTTCACACACTTCTGAGCATATTGAGATACTAGGCAAGTCTTTGACAAACATTTTTCTTTTGAGCAAATTGAATGGATTTCAATTATAGTGGCCAAACCTCTTATGCCAAAGCTTAAAATCAAATTCAGCCTTACTTAATTTACATTCATGTTCAGAAACTAAATTCCAGTTAATAGGAAAACTTTGTTTTTCATATCTATTTCAAATAATTCATGATTATTAACATCAGTAATCACACAACTTCCTTCTTTAAATAACAAGCAGTAGCCGTTTTGCATCATTTGACCCACACTCAACAGGTTTTGATCAAGTTCAAGCACTAAAAGAACATCATAAATATATTTAATATCTGTTGCAGTATAAATTTTCACCGTTCCTTTACCCGTGATGGCAACTTTTTCTCCATTTCCGATCTTTACAGATCTTGTAGCAGGTTTGAGCTCCGAAAAAAAGTCTGGTTTGCTAGTCATGTGTTGTGTGCATCCACTATCAAGAAACCAAGTGTCTCCATCCTCCAAACTTTTTGTAGTCTTGGCCATGAACAAGAGTTCTTCGCTATCGTCCGTTTCAGTCACATTTGCCTTTTGAGAAGTGTGAACTTGTTGATTTTGTGTTGTTGTTCAGCCTACAAAACCTCTCAATATGTCCCATTTTTGTTGCAATCACACATTGTATTGGTGGGTGTGTTTCTTTTGTACAACAATTATACTCTCTTTTTTTGGCTTGTTCTTTGCAGATTCACACTTTGGAAACCTTTCTTTCTTCTTTGTATCTTTCCATAATGTTAGCCCAACAAATTGTCTTTTCATCTTGACTTTTATGGCTTTTATTCTTGTGTGTTTGACTTGTAAGGCTGATATGTTCTTCCCTTGTCGAAAGAAGTCCTTCTCTGCTCTTAGAGCTTGAAGAGCATTTGTAAGCTCGGTTAAGCTTATCTTAGATAAGACTTTAGACTCTCTACAATCAAGAGTTTTTCTACAATTCTACATCAAGAAAATTCTTCCCCACAATCTAATTTTGGGTTACAACTTCATGAATTTGGTCAGAAAATCATTTATGTTTCACTTCATTCATCTCAAGGCTTCAAACTCTCTTTTGAGATTAAGAGCCTGCATTTGCTTGGTTCTTTCATTCCCAAAAAACTATTCTTCCAACTTCTCCCAAACTTGTTTTGTTGTCTCCAAGTGTGAGATTCTCATGAAAACATCATCATTCACAGCAGAGTGAAGGATGATAAGAGCCTTAGTTCTCTTAGCAACTTGCTCACTGTGGTATCTCATTTGAGCAACAGTTGGATTTTCTTGCAAATGTGGTGGTTCAGTAGTTGTTTCCACCACCTCCCAAAGATCATATGCTCTCAACTGAGTCCTCATCTTTACAGACCAGATTTCATAATTCTTTCCAGAAGGTGTTGGTAGTGCAATATTGTTAGAAGCCATCAAGAAAAAAAGGTTGGGTATCAAGAAAACAGGTTTTTTAATATTTTTCTCTAGTGATTTTTTCTTTTAAAATGGGTATTCTATTTCTGTAAAAAAAAAAAAAATTGGTATGCTGGATTTTATGTGGTTTTAAATCCATAGGCCCCTTCAAGAACAAAAAAGGTTCTAGAATACCAATTGTTGTCTCTTTAAATTTAAGAAACATAGCTCACTTCATCACTTCAAAATATTGTTTCTAATACAATATATAAACAGTAGGACACATGGTGGTCTGTCAACTAACCATGATTACAAAGTCTTAAACCACTCCCACACGTATGGGTCCCCATACTTTATGAAGAGTAACTTGGACAGCAAAATAAAAACTAAGATAAACAAAAGATCACAAAATAATGTTGTGAACATCCAAATCTCATGTAATTTAATGCAATGATCGGTAATTTACGATTCAATTTCAATAGACAGATGTTTTATCTTCATCTCATTTTAGACACCAGGTCTCATCTCACTACATCTGGTCATACTTCATGAAGCACTGCAAAAGGATTCTTGCTTTCAATTCCACATTATACTCAATTAGAGTCTTGAACTTCTTGTTGCCTGGGTTTTAGCTGTTAGTTTCAAGTCTTCATCTTGACATAGTGTAGTGCCGGGAAGTTGAACAGCTGATTTGTTATGAATACAATGTTAAAAGTTTTTTTATAACCTATGGCCATTCTCAAAGTTTATTCATTTTACAGTAATTAGGTTATGCTTCTAATAATGTATACATAAAATTCTCATTAATGATAGTCCTAATCTGGAAAACATTATGGATTTGGGAATGTTTGATCACAGGATTATGGTGCTCCATATGCAGAACATAAGATGTGGCTAATGATCTGTTTTGGTCAAGTGGGAATGTTGGATGTTGAGAATCCTATTAATTCGTCCACTTAATAGAGCACCAGTGTAACCAATTATGCTTGCAATCACTCTTCATGCTATGGCTATGGTTTTTAAGACGCATGTCATCTGTGATTGGTTATTTTATTAATCTTAGGTGCATCTGATTATCCTTTAGTCACACAAGATGGTAGGGTGAATAGCTCTTAATTAAATGCTATTATACCATCATTTGGATCATCCATCATCTGTTTGTTTCTTTAAGATAGATATTTTGATTAATAGCTTAGGAATTCTTAGTTGGTTAGACTTAGTTATTTGTTTAAAATTTAAATGTGTTTTTATAATAGGTTTATCGGTGTTACTGTTTTAGTATCACTTAATCATCAATATGAAATATTGTAAAGAATTTTCTTTCATATACACTCTTAAATTTATTTTTAATATGAGATTCATTTTTCGAACTCTGATACTAGATACTAACCTTCGAGTTGCGGCGTAAATTTAATATATTATTGAATATAAATATACATAATATGTTAATTGTAAAAGTAATGTTTAATTGTTGTTTACAGTAGATATATCAAGTGTTGTATGCTATAATGAAATAAATATATTTTAAATAATCATATTTATATAGTAGGTTTGCTTTAGTACAAAAAAAAGTAAGACATTGTTTGACTAATCAATTCATGCAAAATATATTTAAATATAGAATGGTTTATCAATTTTTTGATTTCATTGAAGTGGTATTCTAAAAATGTTGTTAATAGTTGTATTTTTTTATTGTAAAGTTATACATTAGCTACAAATTTCTTTCATTTTATATAATTTATAATATTTGAACATTAGATTTATAAATTTATGTATTTTCAATATTTCAATTTTATAGTCAATCTTAATTCTGCAATCCACGGTCGATCTAAAGCAGCACTAAATAATATTGTGTGTATTGTGATAATATTTAAATTCATTTCGTGAGTGATAGTTTGTTAAATTCAAAAATATTGAAATAATTCACTTGTGGCCCGTGGAATTTTTCAAATATTATTTACCAGTAAAAAACTTCAAGAGTGGTTGAAAAAATTATAGGCAAAAAAAGTTTGTGAATGTTTAAGACATATTTTGAATAATTATATATAGCATAGATTTCTATTAGTACAATAGAATAGTTAAAACATTGTTTGGACTAATACAATTCATGTAAATATATTTAAATGTGGAATTGGTTTATCAAACTTTTTGATTCATTGAAGTGGTTATTCTAATAATATTTGTTAAATAGTTATATATTTGTTTATTGTTAAATTCTACATTAGCTATAATATTTTTTTATTATTATTAATTATATAAGATTTTGAAACATTCGATTTTACAAAATTATGTATTTTTTTCATGTTTTTAATTTATATGTTCATCTTAATATTTGTGAATCTCATTATCGATAAGCATGCATAATATAATATTGTGTGTTTGTGATATTATTAAATATTCATTCGTGAGTTATAGTTTGTTAAATCTAAATATATGAACATAATTTATTTGTGTGTGTGCATTGAATTGTTCAAATATTATTTGACACGATCAAGAACTTAAGAGTATGAAAAATTGTTAGACAAGAAAGTTGTGAATGTTTAAGACATAGATACTTTGGAGTCAATAATGAATATTGAAGTTCTCAGTTTACAAATATTTAATATTATTCATTTTTTTTCCAGTTATTGCTTTTGTGTTTTTTTTTTAATTATAAAAAGAAAAAATGTATGGGGAGACACATTCAACATAGTGGAAATAAAACTTCTTTCCTATGCAATAATATTGAAATATGATATTGAACAATAATTGACAATAGAAAAATAATATTATTGAATATTGTGTGAACTAGGGGTGTGTACATATATGTGCATAGATAATGTGACATAAATCTTGATGTGTGTATGTAGTCGAACTTCCATTGTGATGATTTGAAGATATTAGATGGTTTGTATTTGATGAGTAATTAGAGGTTTTTAAGTGTATTGATGATGATAAGTTAAAACTGAATTATATAAACGTATGAATAATTGTACATTGGAAAGTGATAAGGTATGAATTCTATATTGAAGAAATAAAAGCATATGGAATTAGCATAAGATAAATTTTGAATGTGTCACATCAGAATTTGGTGAGTTGGCAAATATGGATGATGTGACATAGATGAAATTTTTTTGAAAGGTCTATATAATAATAATAATACTTATCCAATAATAATATATAATAATAATAATAATAATAATAATATAGTAATAAAAGTAATAGATAACTAGATAGATAATAGAATAATAAATCATTATAATAAATAATAGATTGTTATTTCTAACATGTTTAATTTCAATTAGCATTTTATACTTGTTATTGGTTTTTTCAAATTTTTCGCAGTCCATAACATTGTAAAGATTTGTAATCAAATACAATTATAAACTAATGGTAAAATGAGTGAAAGTTGTCCGAGAATGTCGATTTTTGACGTAGTGCATTGTTTCGGAGATTTTTTGTTGAATAATCAATGATACCTATAGTATATATTGTTGGATCTTTGTTGGTGACAATTGCTGCAAGACTTGAATAGTGAAGTTGTTGATGAAGATTATATGTAGCAAATTCCAAAGCGTGTTGTTACACTAGCCTTTAGGTTCGATTCGCCCCCACCAATCGGATGCAAATGAAATAACCAGCGAATCCCCTTCAGGGTACTTTGGAAACCTTGATATGATTTGCACTATCACACCAAGAATATCTTTCAATAGTATGTTACAAAATAATGTTACCTATTCTTTTCTCATGCATTAGAAAAGAATAAGTTGACTTAGTATATGAGAATGAGTAAAATAAAATGGATGGCAATTACTTGAATTCGGTGTTTGCATTCTGTCTAAAGTGGCCCTATTTATAGGAAAATAATGTCACTTGGGAAAGAGTTGCAATTCTTCTTTTGCCACTGTTTGCGAAGGGACATATATATTTACCGTTCATATATTTACCAAATCATTGCAATGGTCTGGTGGCAAAACAGTGTACTGGTCCGCGCGTGAACCGAGTTTGACCCCTCCCTTGCACCTTTTCATTTTAAATCAACAGTTGTGCCTTTTCAAAATGGAATTTTTCCAAAAAGAAAGCGAAGCATGGTTTCGAACAAGGGTTCCAACATTAGGAAAACAACCACTACACCAACAACGGTAACATGTTATATATAATCAATTATAGATACATATATTACCAATATTTTAGAAATATCTCACAATCCCCCACCATTTTCAAAATATACTTAGTCCCATAATTTTGGAAATATCATGGTTTCAGATAATGGTATCTTACGATTTGAACCACTACTTAGTAAGCTATGGGTTCCACTTATCCCGAATAGATTGGTAGACAAACTTTGAACCAATTATTCATTAGAACAAGTGTGCACAACTTACACATGAAATCTCGGTATTATCTAAAGAATTATAAAGATGACACATTTGTTAAGGCCTTGTGTCATGTACCCTTTTCATGAGAATTTAAGAGTCAAGCCCTTTAACTCTTTGAAGCGGCCTCACTTCATCCTCACATAGGTAGACTATATCAGAAATACACCCATAATATGTATTTCAGCAAAATTATGTTATATGCCTATTAAGAGTAAAACTCAACCTTCCAACTTTACACTTATGGTCCAAGTACTTTCAATCTTTGGGATGTATCTATATTCAAGTACTTGCAATCATTCTAATAGTGTACTTTATCATTGAACTCAAGACTTAATGTTACTCAAGTGTGAGTCGACTTTCCACCATTGA
>PGTU02013030.1:0-45645 GCA_002896215.2 Cicer echinospermum | reverse complement strand
GAAGTCAAACGTGGTGCACTATCATGCAAGGGTGATTAAAGCACGGAGCAGTGGCATTAAATTTGAGAGTATATATATATACTCTGTTTGCTGGTGTTTTTTTATCTTTTTTTAGGGTTTAGGGCATGTACTTACTATATGAGTTTATTAGGTTGGCTGGAACGGAAGTGGTCAGCCAGTTGACCCCAACAGCTCCATGTTGGTAAGCTACATTGGGGCTGTTGTTCGTCAAAATGTCCCAATAACAATAGACAACTGGAGAGATAAGGCGTTGAAGGATGCCAAAGATATCATCTGGAATGACATTCAAGTAAATATTTGATCTACTCTTTTGCATTTATAATGTTTTTTCTGTAAAATACATTACTTATGATTGTTTTCATTGCAGACCACTTCTGTTCTTATGAGGAACGAAAGTCATATGTTTTGAGAGTTGCTGGAAAATCCATCGTGGATTTAGATCCCAATCTCTCGACTTCTTTTTCGTAAGTCTTAGAGGTGCCAACTTCTTCATTTTGAACTTCTAAAATCTTTGTTTGTATCCATTTAACACAACATAGTTCACAATGCACTTAGTATAACATCAACAAGCTCAACATGGATCATGCATTATTATAAACAACTCAACATGTATCAGTATATCTTAAAAAAAGCTCAACATGCATTTTAATGATTACAAAAAATTTATAACATCAATACCTGAATAATGGTTCGAAGAAAGATGAAATCTAAAGAACAGAGGGAACGCAGAAGTTCACAGAAATATGGTTCAAAGAAAAGAGGGACGGTATTGAAGAAATATACGTACTGAGGGTTACGTATTTCAATGAAAATATATTGTGTGAAATGGGAGAGATGATCTTGGATGGAAATAGGTTCGAAATGAAGGAGATGATCGTGGAAATAAGGTTCGTAAGGACGGGATGATAGGGTTTGCAAAAGAAAGAGAAGAAATGAAGGTTGAGATGAAGGTTACGTAATGAAGAGGAAACTGAAGAGGTAACTGTTATATATACGTAAACACTTTTACAACGCTTTTTATAAGCCTTTTTACAGCGCTTTTTTTGTAAAGCGCTCTAAAAGGCTTCTTTAGTTAAATTCTTAAAAGGCTCTTTTACAGCGCTTTTGTCAATAAGCGCTGTAAAAGACCTCCGTGTGTTTATTAATGTTATTTGAATGCCTTTTATGCCTTTTACAGCGCTTTTGTCAAATAAGCGCTGTAAAAGACCTCCGTGTGTTATTATGTTATTTGAATGTTTTTTAAAGCCTTTTACAGCGCTTTTTACACATAAGCGCTCTAAAATGTCTCTTTATGTTAATTTTAAGAGGCTCTTTTACAGCGCTTTTCCAAATAAGCGCTGTAAAAGACCTCCGTGTGTTATTATGTTATATTAATGTTTTTTAAAGCCTTTTACAGCGCTTTTCCACATAAGCGCTCTAAAATGTCTCTTTAGGTTAATTTTAGAAGGCTCTTTTACAGCGCTTTTTCCCAAATAAGCGCTGTAAAAGACCTCCGTGTGTTATTATGTTATATTAATGTTTTTTAAAGCCTTTTACAGCGCTTTTCCACATAAGCGCTCTAAATGTCTCTTTAGGTTAATTTTAAAAAGGCTCTTTTACAGCGCTTTTTCCAAATAAGCGCTGTTAAAAGGCCTTATTGTTTTTGTGTTTTGTTATGTTATTTTTTAAAGCTCAACATGCAAAACCCACATAGTAGTAACTGGTCACCACCAAATCCCTTCATCTTCACCAAACTCTTCTCCTTTTATGCATCTTCTTCACAAACATCAAAGCTTACTCTTTCACAATTCAATCTCCACCTCAACACCCTTTTTATCTCTTTACATTCTCTTTCCTTCTTAAATCGAAACTTGGTATTCAGGATCATTGCCATGTTGCGAAAAAATGGGTTTGTGTCTGATGTTTTTGTTAACAATGTGTTTTTGGTATTCCCATGATGCGTACAAGGTGTTTGAAGAAATGGGTTAATGTCTGATGTTTTTGGATTCCCATGATGCGTACAATGTGTTTGAAGAAATGGGTTTGTGTCTGATGTTTTTTGAATCCCATGATGCGTACAAGGTGTTTGAAGAAATTAGGTGTCTGATGAATATTATTTTTTAATGCCATTTGACAGCGCTTTGGCAAACAAGCGCTGTAAAATGTCTTTTTACTCACTTTCAAAAGAGTCGTTTACAGCGTAACACACTCATTATTTTTATTTTAAAATGATCTTTTACAGCGCTTTTTCCAAAGAAGCGCTGTAAAAGACCTCCGTGTGTTATTATGTTATATTAATGTTTTTTAAGCCTTTTACAGCGCTTTTCCACATAAGCGCTCTAAAATGTATCTTTTAGGTTAATTTTAGAAGGCTCTTTTACAGCGCTTTTTCCAAATAAGCGCTGTTAAAAGCCCGTATTGTTTTTGTGTTTTGTTATGTTATTTTTTAAACAAGCTCAACATGCAAAACCCACATAGTAGTAACTGGTCACCACCAAAATCCCTTCCTCTTCACCAAACTCATGTGTTTTGTTTTATTGTTTTATTTTATTTTTGTGTTTGGTTTATTTGGTTGGGATGACATTAAAAACCTTTTTATCAGTTCAGTTCAGAAAATAAATTAATCAGAACTTAGTATAAAACACTCAATTCAGATTACATGCATGAATTATTAGAAATGACTATGAGAATCGCTCTGTTCAGTTCAGTTCAGTTCAGTTCAGAAAATAATTTAATCAGAACTTATTATAAAACACTCAATTTAGATTACATGCATGAATTATTAGAAATGACAATGAGAATCTCTCTGTACAGTTCAGTTCAGTTCAGAAAATAAATTAATCAGAACTTAGTATAAAACACTCAATTCAGATTACATGCATATTTACAATAACACAGTTCAGATTACATGCATAGCTTATATAAAAACAATTAAACATATATATACATTAAGATGCCCTTCTTCTTTTCCTGGTGACATTCACATTTGTTTGTCCATTTACAATACGAAACGATGGATTAATCCAAATTCCCTCATCATGATCATCTCTAAGATATAAACCATCATCAGTTGAATCAATTTCATGTGGTTGTTGTGATGTTGCAAATAAAAGATCATTACCAACATCTTCATCATTATTGTTATCATCACTTATTTTATTGGTCGATAGGACAACAGACCATTTATCATTAGAAGGATCAGTGACATAAAACACTTGTTGAGCTTGCGACGCTAAAATAAAAGGCTCATCTTTGTATCCCACCCTATTAAAATCGACAAGCAAGAATCCTGACTCATCAATCCGAACGCCATTATTATTATCGACCCACTTGCAACCAAATATAGGAACACGAAACGAAGTGTAGTCTAACTCCCATATGCGCTCGATAACCCCAAAATATGATAGATTTGCATATATTGGGTTTTTGTCTTTTGCACTTGAGACATGCATCGCTTCAGCTACGAGAGTGACTCCACTATTTTGCATAGTGGTCTGATCATCTTGTTCTTTGGTATAAAATGTGTAGCCGTTAATAACATAACCAGTGTAAGAAAAGACATGTAAGCTCGGACCATTTGCTAGCCACCTCAATCTATTTGAAATTGATCTGGGGTCTATATCAAATTTTGACATTATGTGATTTTTTAACCATGTTACAAAAACTTCGATTGTGCTCTCGAGTTATCCAATTTTGATTCCTATTCATGTTCAAACGAGATAACTGATCAATGTGTATTGTAACATAGGGTTGAACCTCATCATCATTGTGCAGAACATACAATTGTGCATGCTCCCATTCTGTCCTTGATATAGTCAGTAGTCTCCTTCCAGTTATCCCTTCTCCTGATAGTCTTCCCGAATGACGAGACATGGGAAGCCCTATGGATTCAACATTGGACAGATATTCAGTACAAAATTCAGCAGCCTCTTCAACAATGTATCGTTCAGCAATACAACCTTCTGGTCGACTTCTACTTTTTACGTACCCTTTTAATATTTTCATATATCGTTCTATCGGATACATCCATCTCATATAAGCTGGCCCACAAAGTTGTGTCTCCTTAACCAGATGAACAGTAAGGTGAACCATTATATCAAAAACGATGGTGGGAAATACATTTCAAGCTCACACAAAGTAACAACAATTTCCCTCTGCAATGTCGGTAATTTCTGAGGGTCGATCACTTTACTACAAATTTCCCTGAAGAAGAAACATAATCTAGTTAAGGCTAGTCGAACTTTTTCAGGTAAAATGGAACGTATACCTATTGGTAGCAAATGCTCCATTATAATATGACAATCATGGGTCTTCAAACCTTTTAACTTGAGGTCTTTCATACAAACCAAATTTTTAATGTTCGAAGAGTATCCTTCTGGAACTTTAACTTCGTGTAGAAATTTACATAAAACAATTTTTTCCTTTCTAGATAGAGTATGAGCGGCTGGAGGTAGATATGTGCGATTTCCTTTCTTTACTGGAGCCAGTTCATTTCTTATTCCCATATCGACCAAGTCCAATCTTGCATTGACGCCATCTTTAGACTTTCCTGGAACATTGAGTAACGTACCAATAACACTTTCAAATACATTTTTCTCAATATGCATCACATCGAGGAAATGTCTTACATACAATGACTTCCAATATGGCAATTCAAAGAAAATTGACTTTTTCTTCCACCCAGTTTTCACCAGCTCTCCCGCAAAAGGTTTGCCAAATTTATTGGTCAAACCTTGTACTTTTTCAAGTATTTGATATCCAGTCGGTGCTAAAGGAGCTTTACCTTCCTCTGATTTTCCATTGAATGCATTTCTCCACCAACGATACTGATGACTATAAGGTAAAAATCTACGATGTCCAAGAAACACATTCTTCTTACAATGTTTCAACCGCATCCAATTTGTACTCTCTTCACATATAGGACATGCACACTGACCTTTAATGCTATATCCTGATAAATTACCATATGCTGGAAAATCATTAATTGTGCCGAACAACATAGCCCTCAAATTGAAACACTCTTTCCTATACCCATCATAAACTTCCACACCTGTCTCCCACAGAATTTTTAAATCTTCAATTAAAGGAGTCAAGTATACGTCGATATCATTCCCCGGTTGTTTGGGTCCAGAAATTAACAGAGACAACATCATAAACTTACGCTTCATACATAACCATGGAGGTAAGTTATATATTACCAAAATCACAGGCCACGTGCTATGTGAGATGCTTTGAAGACCATGTGGATTCATTCCATCAGTAGAAAGTGCAAGTCTTAGATTTCTTGACTCTATCCCGAATTCAGGATACTCGTGATCAATTTTTGCCCATTGTGGGGAATCTGCAGGGTGTCGAAACATTCCATCTCTAATTCTTTCATCTGCATGCCATGTCAAGTGTTTTGAATCTTCTTCACTGCGATACATGCGCCTAAATCTTGGTATTATAGGAAAATACCACACAACTTTTGCTGGAGTAGATTCTTTCTTCTTATATCAAGAGACATTGCATTTCGGACACGCCTTAAGTAGTTCATATTCGTTTCGAAATAAAATGCAATCGTTAGGACACGCATGAATCCTTTCGTAACTCATTCCAATAGAACACAAAATCCGTTTAGCCTCGTAGGTCCGACTGGGAAGTTCATTATCATCTGGCAACATATCTTTTATGAGTGTTAATAATTCCGTAAAGCTTTTATCAGACCATCCATTACTCGCTTTTAAGTTGTACAACTTTAATATCGCTGACAGTCTTGTGAATTTAGTACAACCATTATATAATTCTTTCTCTGCATCACTCAACAAACTTTCAAACATTTTAGGACAATCTCGAAGATCTTCTTCAACTGCTTTTGCAATCTCATCAACTCGGTCCGGCTCATATGTATCTATATCGAAATCAGTTGAAGCATATGTAGAACTATTCTCAAAATTAATGTTTCCTTTTTTTTTCTCACCATGTCTTATCCAACATGTGTAGCTTTGATCAATTCCATTACATACTAGATGTCCTTCTAATTCATCTTCTCTAACACGTTTTCCAAAACAACATTTTTAAACAAGGACAAACTACTCTATTTGGATCTTTTGCATTCTTCACTGCAAACTCAACAAACTCCTTCACTCCAATTTCATACTCTTTTGACAATCGATTGGCTGAAATCCATTTCCTATCCATATTATACCACCTATATAAATGCAGTAACAAAAATAATAAGCTTTCAAAACATATCAACAAGTTTCAAAAAGAAACCAATATCAACTAAAAATTTCAAAACAGAACAGATCATGTGGTATGAGTTTTTGACAATTTTTGACAATTTCAAAACAGAACAGATCATGTGTAAAAAATACCTTAGACAACGTAGATGGCCGCACAGTACGTAGAGGATATTAGGGTTCGCAACGTATATAATTATTTGAAAGATGTAGAGGATATGAGGGTTTCCAACGTATATAATTATTTGAAAGATGTATTTTACAGCGCTTGTGAAAAAAGCGCTATAATAGGTAGTTAAATTCAATGAAAGCGCATGTGTTTTACAGCGCTTGTGAAAAAAGCGCTGTAATAAGTAGTTAAATTCAATGAAAGCGCATGTATTTTACAGCGCTTGTGAAAAAAGCGCTATAATAAGTAGTTAAATTCAATGAAAGCGCATGTGTTTTACAGCGCTTGTGAAAAAAGCGCTGTAATAAGTAGTTAATTTCAATGAAAGCGCATGTGTTTTACAGCGCTTGTGAAAAAAGCGCTGTAACTGATTCGCGAAAGCGCTTCCGTTTACAGCGCTTTTTTGACAAGCGCTGTAAAATCCTTATAACGTGATGCGCAAACGTTATATGACCTACTACAGCGCTTGTTTTACAGCGCTTTACATAAAAAGCGCTGTAATAGGTTCCGTTATTTTTAAAATATAATTACAACAGCGCTTGTGTTTAGAAAGCGCTGTAAAATGGGCGCTGTTAAATGTCATTTCTGGCGTAGTGAAGAAAAAGAAACAAAAGGACAAAGCATGAAACAGAGACAAAGAATCTATCTAAGACCATCATGTACAAGCTAACGACAACAACCAGTATGAATCAGAGACAAAGAATCTATCTAAGACCACCATGTACAAGCTAACGACAACAACCTCTAACCTTCCCACTGCTTTCAAACATCAGTGCTGCTTTAAGTCACTATACTCTGCCATTTAGACCATATTTTTGTCAGTTTTGTATTTGCCTTTGAACTTCAAGATATATAAAGATTAATGCCACATAACTAAACATCATGAAATGTTTTAAAAAAAAAACATGTAACTAACAAAATACTGATGAGAGAAAAACAATAGAATTTCATCAACATCAACATGGAAAACACAATACTTTTGTTAAGCTTCTACATTTCATTTCATTTTATTACACTTTCCATGAAATATACATTAGCAAAAACAAGCCAATAAATAAAATTAAAATAAAAATATATATGGGTAATTGTGATCTCTAGACTTCTGTCATTCTTCTACATATGATATATGATATAGCCTTGTCAGACCTTAACTTTCATGAACCATTCTCACTACAATTCAACTTCATCTAGAAACATATAATATAAAGAAAAAAATAATCATTTATAGTTAATTTACAATGATTGAGTAGAAGAAGTGAAGAATCATAGGGCTCTTAAATCGATCAAGGTCAAAAAAATATTTTATTCATCAATATGAGAGGAAAAATAGAACTGTGATTTAGAAATAGTAGATATTAAGCAAAATGAAATACTTACAACTTATACTTGTCCAAATCCTACCTGTTCTAAATAGCTATCGACTCCATTCCATCCTTCTCTATCACAACATCTTGCCTTCCAATAAAATAAGGCAATCAAAACATTGCAAACTCATGAGCCTGTTAGGCATTATAGGTAGAGTAGTACTTTGCAACATCCTAGTATGTCATTGCTTCATATTGTTGAATGTGAAAAATTGTCAGACTGAGGACCAAACAGATCAGATTTGGTGCACAATTATTACAACCACCAATATTACACAATCATTCAAAGAAAGGTAATTTTTCGAAGTTAACAAATCAGAAGACTTAGGGTTTTAAAATAAATTTGGGGCTTTAAGAAAAGTAATGAAAGAAGAGACTCACCCATGAAGCAATGAGCACAAACAACGTCAAGAAGATGGTCAGCGCAGCACATGCTGTATGAGACAGTATTGGACCAACAAGAAGCAACAGTAATGATGTGGAGATTGAAACCCTAAAAATACAACGTAAAAGGATAGATATGGGATCCCTAAAAAATGGCATAACAATAAATAAGCGAATAATTGGTACTGAAGGGAACCCTAAAATTCCTATATTAAAATCAAACAAGCAAAATAAAAGACAAACATGGTGTGAACCAAAATTAAAGATGACGAACTCACCAATTGAGGCAAAAGCTTGGTGCGATGGTGATCAGCACTACTAGAAATCTGAGTTTGTCCTGCGGAGTTAAGCAACAATTCCACAAGAACACCCATTACCTGCATATTTCCCGGCGGAACCATATCCCCGATAATTGTTACCTAGGATTTCACTATGCAGGTAAGTTACCTGCGGCTAAATCCGCAGGAAACATAAATAAAATCCGCAGCAACTATTAAGTAAACTTTAGGCATTTTTTAACGACTAATTTTCATGCAAAAATATCTGCAGTACTGTTCCTATAAATATGTTTCCGATGAAATTCTGCAGGTATATACATATATGAAATTTTACACCAACAACACGTTTCGCTTGCAAATCCGCAGGTAAATTCGTATCAAAATTATTTTCAAAAGGAATCTACCTGCTTAAATTTCCACTGTAAATGAGTTTGTCAGATTTTTTATTTATATGAAAATTTCAACTAAAAATATATAAAAACATTATTATAAATATATTTTTTAAATATTTAATATTAGTCTTTAATTGAAATACTATTGCAATACTCCAAAACCAAACTTATATCATGTTTTCAAATCAAAACTGAATATTAATTAAAGCATGATCCAACTATTGTGATAATTCTAAACAAAATTTATATCATATTCACAAATCATAACTAAGTATTAATTAAAGCATGACCCAAAAAAAACTAAGTATAATCAAGTACATGATACAACCAATTTAACAAAATAAAAACAAATACTACTCAATATGATCACTACCAATGTCATCATCCCCACTATCTTCATCCAAGTTGGAAATTAGAGGAATACCAAATTGCCTTCAATTGTTCCGACATTCTTTCTCCCATCCAAGTTGGCTTATTTTTCAAATCTTTGCGTGCATCTTGCATTAGTTGCGACATCTTAGCTGCACTCCTTTTTTCAAAGTTGCGTCACACCATGTCGTTCAAAGTTAGGGGCCATGTAAACCTTTTCTGTAATGGAAAAAACAGAAGTAGTGGGAGAAGATGAACAAAGCGGATGAACAAAACATAAACAATATCTTACACACATCATTCTAGGAATCAGGCTAAGAGAGTAATTAAAAACCACACAATACATAAACTAACTAATTAATCGACCAAACAGATTACATTGAGAAATATTTTATGAGCAGATGTATATGTGAATGAACATAAAAAGTAAGAAATAATATTGGATTTATGAAATGTATATGTGAATCTATGTTTTATATATATAGGAAGTAGCAGAGTGTCAAAGAGCAGATGCAGCAAATAGTCTTGTTTATGAAGCAAATGTGAGGCTAAGAGGTCCAATGTATAGATGCATGGGTGAAATTTCAGCATTACGACAACATGTTCAATCTTTACAATCTATACTGATGAATGTGAACATTAACTACATCTGGGGTCAAATGACTTTCATTTTTACACAACTTACATAGACATCTTATTACACCTTCATTCAAATTAAATGGGATAGTACTTATTGTAGGCACAAATCCATTTAATATAATTGATGATGCAATTTGACTACAACAATCTGCAGGAAAATCTGGTGATATGCAAATACAATTGGTCAACGACAATCACAAGAAAATCTGAAGTCAAATAAATGAATAGAATGTTATGTTATCAATATAAAATTTTGTGTGCACTAGAAGAGGTAGCACTAGATATAATTGAGCATATGGAGTTTGCAACACAATCTATGATGAATGCAGAGCATTAAATTCGGCATACACTATAAGCACAAGAAAGAGTAAAAATAGGTGTAGAAATATAATATCCTAGAAATTCAGACTCCCAATTGTTTCAGGAAGTTCCTAGCATATAGCTAATCAAACAAGAAACTTGGCCCAAAACTCCAAACATAAAACCACATGATATCATATAATTAGACAAACACAACTTTTGTAAAAAATATGTACAACAATTACAAGATTCAACATCTTCTTTTCTTTGGATACTGTAGAAAGTTAAGCTTGAAAAAATCAATATCTGTTAAGCTTGGAAAAATCAATATATGTGTTCAATATTTTAGGAGCATAATACATAAAATCTTGTTCTACAAATCAAAGAGAAAAAAAGTGACACTAAACCATAGAAAAAGAAAACCAATATTCCAAAAATAGAGCTGATATACACTACTATAGCAGAGAAGAAACGAAAAAAAGTAAAAAACAGCACCATCCAGATATATTTTAACTTGATATTATTATTTGACTATCTAAGGAACAAAAAACAACACAAATCTGCATTTTTGGTTGACAAAATCATTAGAACCACCGAAAGTGAAAACTTACAATATGTATAAAAGTAAAATAAAAAGCTGGCCATGCTCAAACTAATATCTGAAAACTGAAAACAAATATATAAATATGTCATTCTTAGTACACAAAGAATAAAATGAATATGAAAATTTGGATAAAAAGAAAACCAAATATTAGAAGAAAAAATATAAATACCACAATAGCCTTTTAGAAATGAAAGGTAATGTTTCCTACAATAGATCCTTGATGGGTTCAAGTCTTTTATTTTCATTGTCTGGATGCACAATCACAAGCAACCTAAGGCATAATTAACAACAAAAAGAGACTGAAGTCGTGGTTCAGGTGTTCTGTTAGGTGGTTGTGACTGAAATGGTGCGACAGAAGCACAATAATCAACAATGAAAAGAGAAGAACACAGGTTGTGTGATAGTAAAAGAAAAGCACGAAAAAATAATAGAAGAATGTGGACCTAAAATGGCTTACCTTACCTATCAATATCAACTATCAATTATTGCAGAATGCATATGATAAATATTCTATGCAAAATAGTTTTACTTTGTAAGTACTTTGTTGTAGGTGTACATTAAAAGCAAATAAGCAAATGGTTTATTAATCAAAGGAAAAGGCGTCGGAAGCCTTCTGAGGAAATGCAGTGACATATTGAAGGGATATGAATGCAAAAGGCAACACATGATACACCATTCAATGCATTATTTTCCCTGAACATGGAAACTTTTTTATTTGATCAGTAATACAAATATGCATCTTGACCATTTAATCTTCACATGTTTATAAGATACTCAATGTCACATGAATTAAATTCACTTGAATATAGAAATATGTAACACTCTAATAATATAGAATTGCTTTCTATTTATTATTTTTATAAGAATATGAACTCATTTCATTCTATTTTTTTCTTTTCCACTATAGTTTCTATATCTGAAAATGAAAATAGAAGAAAGAAAGACATGAGTTTCAATCAATAAAACTTCAAATCAATTTTAAAATGATATCTAATTAAGTTTTGAACAATGAAACTTCAAATCAACTTTAAGTTGGTGACTATGACTAGCAATATCAAACGTAGTATGTGAGATCAAGTTAAAACATCATTTCCTAAACATACACAACAACAAATTGGACATTCAAAACCCTAAGCGAAGTTAAAATTAGCTTCAACCTAAATCTCTTACTTTAACCAAACACAAAATCAAGTAAACCAGAAAAAAGAATTAAAATGTACCACGATTAATGTCACAAACTAACGAGAAAGTAGCATTAGTGATAGAATCAAATACCTCAATAAATTGAAATTGAAAAATCGGCTTAAAAAGCTAAGAAATATTTGAGGAATGAGAAGCGCAAATCAATGCAAATGAGAAGCGCAACCGTGAAGAATCTGTGGGAGAGAAAATGAAAATATGATAAGAAAATCCACAATTTTGAAGAATAACTTAAAATCCCTAATTTTGAACATATGAAAAACCTTAGCAATGATTTCAGAATACAAATATATTACTAGTAATCTCAATCAAATAATGAATCAACCAAATCACAAAACCCTAAAACAATGTAATTTTGCGATACCATACCTTGTTGAGTCGATGATTGTTAACTGTAGTTGAAGGCCGAACAAGGAGGTATTGGTGGCTCGGTTTGCACCTTCGTGAACGGAGGAGGGCGGTGGAGGCCTTGGTGGTGGCTATTTGCGATGAAATGAGGAAGAGAAAGGAGAAGAAGAGAGGTCTCGGTGGTTGATCACATAAGTGGTTGCTGAGAAAATAGAATAAAATAGAAGTTTTCAAGTTAATGTCGTTGCCAAATGGAGTGTAGTGCCTTTTTTTTAGAGCAGTGGCTATAATTTCAACAACTAAAAATATTTTTCCTTTTGTGGTTCACACATTTGAATTTAGGTGATTTTCATTGTTAAAATGATAATTTCAACATGGTTATTAATTTGAATTTTTATATTTTAAGATAAAATAATAGTATTAACAAAAATATATTTAGATAATAATAATAATAATAATAATAATATAATAATAATAATAAATATACATAGTAAATTAAAAATAATTTATATTTAAAGAATTTTTTTTTAAATAGTACTTATAATTAAAAACAAAAATAATATATAAACAATAACTAAGACTAAACTAAATTTGCCATTAGGTACTACACTACAACCATAATTACTCAAGATGCAACTTAACATGCTATTCTTTTACAAGAACTTTAATATGCTTATTTAAACATAAACCAATACTTCTTCCGATTTTAAAAATAAAAATAAAAGTTAAAATATATTTTATTTAAAATTTGAAATAAATAATTTTAATTTTTTTTTATATATTTTTAAGACCTGAGTAGTACTAAACCTCCAATAACTGAATCCACCACTGTAACACCCCAATATTTTCATATATATTATATATGTGTCTTTTAGTAATTTTTCGTAATTTATTATTTAATTAATAACTTATTCTACCCGTAAAGAAATTAAATTAATATTTACAACTCCCTATTTTACTTGAATAATTATAACTTTTATTTTTATTTAATTGTTTTGGTGTGACAATTACATTAGAACGGTTTATGCCATAATTATTTCATACGTGGACAACTGTGTATTTTATTTATTTGATTATTTTCGATAATCATGAAATTGATGTGTTAGATACGTTGACTTTATTTTTATACGTGACCTGCAGTGATATTTTTGTCTTACTTGATTTATTTTAGTTGATGAAAACATTAGTTGAATTATTTAACTAAATTATAATTTATAGAAGTTATATCATTTATTAGTTTTATTTTAGACCAAATAAGTATTTAACCAAGGAGATAATAGAATTAGTGAAAATCCTTAGTTTTATTTATATATTTTATTTAATTAATTTAGCGTGACAATAGTAAGATAATTGTTCCTCTAATTTTAATTATTTGATGAAGTATATTTATATTAATTAATTAATTGTTGGGGTTTTGTTAGTAATTAATTAAAACTCGTAGGAGTATTTTTTTAGAGTGAACAATGACCAAGTCAATTTTGGTCAAAATTTAATCATCCACACTATATTTTATTGTTAATAGCATTTAACTATAAAACTGTGTGTTTTCTACTTTACATCCACTCAGATGTGTAACAAGCAAGAATAAGTGTACATGAATGTCAATTAATTCATAACGGTTGGTCATTGAATGATATTATTTCAATTGAATACATTATTGATGTGTGCAATTAACCTCAATGAGAAAAATTACTCTCTTTCTCTAATCAGCTTCACGTCTCCATTCGCAACATTATATTTCTTTATCTCAAATATTTTCAAGTCACTTAAACAACCACCCACATATTACCTCTCTTTCTTGTGGAAGCTCTAAGCTTTTGTTCCTTCATCTTTATGAGATTTTTTCGAGGGCTATATAGTGTTACGTGGAAGGAAAGCGGCCAAGGTAAGGGCTTTTCCCCATGCTGAGTTAGACTAGATATTAAATTAGCGATTCGTAAGATATTGATATGATGTCTGGATGTCTTAAAAGAAAAATGTTGATTTTATTTTCGTTGTAGAGAAATTAACTGTAATGCTTTGATTATTTTTTTAATACATCTATCTTGATGAAATTAATTATAGTGTTATATTTTTATTATTATATCTTGATAAATATGTTTGTAGTGAAATTTTTAGTGTTTACGTGTTTTAGAGTATTTAATTATAAAGTTATAATTTTATAATGACATAGTTAGTAATATATTTAGTATGATGTATTTGATTTTAAGTGTTGACTTTTGAGTATTCTAAATTTAAAACATGACTTTTATGAACAATATATGTGTCTCGATGAAATTGATGAAAATTTTATATCTCTTTAATTTTAATAATATGAGAAAAATTGATTATTGAATGCATTAATGAATAGTCTATTTTTAGAATGCTGAAAATTTTATAGTGAAAGGAACAAAATTTATGTTGTTATTGTATTCTTGGTGATATGAGTTTTAATGGTTATCAATAACACGTAGTCAAATCGAATTTTATGGATTATTAAAATGAAAGTGGTCATTTTGAGATATCACGTGCATATTTGATGTGTTGAAGTTATTGAGCTATAACTATGAACATCCATGAGAATATAAATTTGATGTCTTATGTGATTAAAAAAATTTTAATCTAAAATATTTTATCTTTGTGGTTGCCTAAGTGGCTGGTGATTTGTGTTTTAAATATTGTTATCTTTGTGGTTGCTTAAGTGGCTGGTGATTTGTGTCTTAAATATCATTATCTTTGTGGTTGCCTAAGTGGCTGGTGATTTGTGTTTTTAAATATTGTTATCTTTGTGGTTGCCTAAGTGGCTGGTGGTTTGGGTTTTTAAACACTGTTATCTTTGTGGTTGCCTAAGTGGCTGATGCTTTGTGTGATTATTTAAGTGAGTGGTGACATGTACATTTTGAGCATCATTATCATTTCATGACATATGCATCTGTGTGGACGCCTATGTGGCTGGTTTAATTTTTCCCCATTGGTATGGGTGACTTCTGTGTGGACGCCTGTGTGGCTGGTTATATCCGGATCATATATATTTAAGAGCATGCATAACGTGTGTTGGACTTTAGTCCTCTTAATCCTAATTTTGACATAATTAACAAACATACAATGTTCATACATCATATGATAAATCTAACATTTTAACTGAGCAAGATTTCAGGAACAACAACTCAACCCTACACACTTGAGACAAATTGCTTGGAACTCAAGAAATCAACAAAAGTTGAAAATCCACTGAGTAAATCGATTGGGAAATCGATTTCGTAAAAGGGTTGTAAGGAAACATACTGTTTGTGGTTACACAATCGATTAGGCAATCGACTGGCACAATCAGAAATAAAAATTGTGCAAGTCAGTGGCAACCTGATTTATAGGCTAATCGATTGGCAAATCGATTGTGCACATCACAAAGTAAAAACTGATTGAAACAAATCGATTGGGAAAGTCACAGGGACAATCCATTTACTAGGCTAATCGATTGGCAAATCGATTGCTTAAATAATATTTGAAAAGTAACATGACCTGTGACAAACACAATCGATTGGACAATCTATTGTGAGAATTTCAATCATGTTAAGTTTGGTATCAATCGATTGGAAAATCGATTGAACTAAACAACTGGTAAGAACTTTTCAGAAAAAATACTACCAAATCGATTGGCACTTCGATTAACATGAAATTAGCTAAGTTCCTGTTTTAAACACAATCGATTGGCAAATCGATTGACACAAATATTTGAAATCACAGGGAACTCTCAGTTTGTGGCCAAATCGATTCTGTGTATTTGTAAATCGATTATGTGACATAGTAAATCGATTAAGTAATCAATTGGTGTGACTTTATTATTGGAACAAAACACCTGACATCGATTATGCAATCGATTCATATAAGTCTGCACATAATTTACTGAAAAGTGTTTTTAAAAGAATCGATTGGGAAATCGATTGGTTTGTATAGTTTCAAGATTCAAGAAAAACAAGACTCGCGATAATCGATTGGCAAATCGATTAGGCCTGTTTTATAACTTTAATGAATCGATTGGTAAATCGATTTAGTAGTTGTTTTTCAGAAACTATATAAACAGTTTTCAATCATTCTCTCAACAACACATTATAATACTTGAATATACTTCAGGACACTGAAGAACTCTTAAGAACATTTTGTTAATATTCTGATATTGCCTTTTTCAGATCAAGACCAAAAAGATTATCCATAATCATTAAGAGAGCTGAAAAAGGATTCTTGAGAGAAAATACAATGTTCTCACAAACACAAAATTGAACAACCAGATTCTTGTGAGATACATTGATCAAGATTGAAGACACTTTTTGTACTTCTTTTATTTTTGTTTGTAACAAATACTCTTTAAAGAAACGACTGTGAAAAATCCAGCTAGAAACTGGTGGCGATCTTCTTGGATGAGAGGCCTCATCAAGAAGGAGTTGAACTTGATCTTGTGTGAGTCTGCCGAGTGACTGCAAGGATCAAGGGGTTAAGCAATAGGAAAGAGATTGAGTTAGATAGATAGGTTTCGAGGAAACTGGACAATCTATAAACAAGTCTCAATTCTTTCTATTGGAGAAAAAGCTGAAATCTAGTTGGATTGTCAGGACTGGATGTAGGTTGTCTTATTGACAACTGAACCAGGATAAACCTTGGTGCACTCTATCCCTTATCCTTTTACTTTTAATTGTTAATCTTGTATGCCGCATTATAATTCCGTTGTGTATGAATCTGAATAAATCTTGCATCGTATGATTGTATGTTCAATCTTAATTGTATGCTAGACGTATTCGATTTTCTATATTGTTTTAATTTGATAATTACTGTCATATTCTGTAATTACGAGGTCATAATAATCAACAACGTGCATATATTTTATTGTTATTTTTATTTTGATATAATTATTTGTTCTACGGTTGCTACTTGATTTATTTAGACATGTTTTATGATTTTGATACCCTTTGAGAACTATTAAAGAATCAATTTATTTAAATCTTTTATTACGAAAAAGATTTTATATTCATATTTTATGGCTGTTATTTTATTATTTGGTTTAATTTTTGTTGTTGATGAACTGACCCCTTACACCAACATTTAGGTACTAATGATCTCAAAAAGTTGCATGAATGATGTTTGATTGGTGCACGCGCGGGGGAAAATGAGACTTTACTTAAAAATAATGTTTTGTATTACTAAACATTTTGTGGTACATTGTAAAGTTATTTATTTGTCATCATTAACCTTTAATAGAAATGTGGAAGTGAGATTTCATTCGCTAGTAAATAATTGAATGTCATTAATTTCAGTCAACCTTGTTTCTTTTGAATTTCACTTAAAGAGGATTTATTTTATTTTAAACCATAAATGAATATCGATCTAACCATTGGAATATTAATTTTGCAAATGAATAAATAAATAATATTTTAGTAAACTACATTACGTTCTTTTACGAAAAAAAATATATCAAGTTATTTTCTTACGCATATCAATTTATTACATGATGAATTACTCATAAGAAAAAAAAAATAGTTGTTTCTAAAAGAAAATAAATATTTTTATGTAGTATTTGGATCAAAAATTTGGGGCGTTACAACCACAACATGAAGACTAACCTTCTTTGTACTCGAATCGAAATTGTCTAGGTCAACCAAACCCGACAATTCAATTACTTTCATTAATTCTAGCCCGTTTAAAACAAATTTGGTATTAAAATGTCCGTCATATTAGACTTTATGCTAACCTAAAATCATAAGTTTAAATTTTAAAAAGAATATCTATTAAATTTTAAAAAGAATTTGCTTCAGGTCACCGAAAACCTTTGAAAACAATTTATGCCACCGAAAATATTACTGGGTTGAGTCGCGGACTAGGTCACTCTCTTTAAGACGTTTCGAGGCACTGCCCAAAATTGTGCAAGGCAGACTATCAACCACGAAGTCCCCAGGATAAAACAGCCCAGATTCACTATATCGGAGTTCCACTGCACCGTGGAAAACCGTTCTAGAATTACACCCTCAATATGGCAGTTTAAGCCACTCTCAATATGACAATTAAAGTCACTCTCAATATGGTACTATGACCATTCATAACTACGGTATAATAACCGCTCAAAAAGACAAAAAAAACGAATGGACTACGGCATAATAACCGCTCTAAAAACAAAGTGATTACGGCATAGCAACCGCTCTAAAAACAAAAGAACTACGGCATAACAACCGCTTTAAAACCAAAAGGACTACGGCATAATAACCGCTCTAAAACCAAAGGGACTGCGGCATAATAACCGCTTTAAAACCGTGCGGCATAATAACCGCTTTAAAACCGAAGGGACTGCGGCATAATAACCGCTCTAAAACCGAAGGGACTGCGGCATAATAACCGCTTTAAAACCGAAGGGACAGAAAGAAAGGGGAGAAGTGGCTCGAAAATTAGGCGAGCATAATATAAGAGGGAGAAAAGAGAAAGTTGGGAAAAGCATCCAACTTTGGTGTGTTTTTCACAATAGCTTGAAACTCATTATATAGTGATGGAAGCAAAGTCACATATGTTTTCTAAACAATGTGGGACTTTAGTATGTATAGAATTTGAAACTACACAAAATATGATAGTTTTTCAAAGTGGGATTTCAAAAAATATTCTTACCAATGTGGGATTTGAATTTTAAAAAACAAGTTTCTTTCCAATTAAATTTACAAAAAATATTTCTTTCCAATGTGGGACTTCAACACATTTTTAAATTCACACTATAACATACATATGTTCCAACAATCCCCCCTTGAATTTAAAAAAAAAGTTTCTTAAAATAGCATCAAGTTAAAAAAAAATTCTTAAAATAGCATCAAGTGCTTCTATAAGATCATGCATAAACAAAGGTGTCTTTCGACTTGAACCTTTGCATAGCGAGTAGGATTCAGATTCAACAAGAGTAACCGTAGTTTTGAATTCTATCTCTGACATCAAACCCACACACAACCTTTTCATTAGGTGTATTCTAAAAAGCCCGTGCATTTAGGGCCTTGCACGTGTATCCAAGTCTAGTGAACGCTCTAGGAATTCTGCCTTGAAATTCCATAGGAAGCGGCCCCCACTTCCACATTCACGTAGGTGAGTCTATCAAGAGTACTCCTGTAGCCACTAGGTACCCCACTCCATATAGAGTATAGATCTCATTAAGAGTATCTATTATCTCATCCTTTTTCGCTTCAGGAATCATGCTTCTCATTTTAAACATAGCATGTTCATCTCATATCACTATGACTTGTTATTACCCATTGAACCTAATTCTTGGGATCTCCAGTCTTTTAGGTCGGGTTACCATCATATTCACTTATCCATAATTTTCCAATAACTTTACCTCACCTAAAATAACTTTTACTAAAAAAAAATAATTGGATAAAAACTCATTATTCCTAAAAAGTATGATGTTGCATCAACCATTTTTCAAAAAGTAAAAACCTTAGATCATAGAAAATCCGCAAGAAACTACCTGCAGAATTTGCTACGGACATTTCCTAGGCAACATACCGCGGATAAATCCTTAGGAAAATTGTGAAGTTTGTTGCAGATATATAGTCACATGGAAATCTGAAGCAAACAAAAAGTTTATCTACCGTATTATCCGCGAAATCTGACGACGCAGAAATATTCCTACAATAATTGTGAGCTGCAACAAAATTCTTGGGTATTACTTGGGGATATAAATCCGCACGAAATGCCATAGGAAAAACGCTAATTTCTAGTAGTGGAGGTTGGTGCGAAGAATTCAAGATGAAAGAATGGTGACAGGTTTATGCCATGGTGATTAAGGAAAAAGGGTTTATATGCTTTTCGTGAAGATGAAGAAAATAGGGAAAATTAAAGAAATGAAGCTAAATCTTTACTACGATTTTTCCGTGGGTAATTGGAAAAAAAAATATGTTTATCTACCTGTTTAAAAAAATTACAAAAAGTATAGTTTATCCGAGACATTCCCGTGGATAATACTTTATTTATTCACAAATTCAGTTTTGTGGGTAAATTTTCATAAGTATATCCAACTCTTCTTGTAGTGATTGAATTTAACCCTATAAACCCCACCCCAAACCTACAAATCCGACCAAAAAGAAGTAATCCTCCCATCTCACCTCTACCCGTGCTTGAATATCATTCCACTAAAGTGACCATCTACTTGCTCCACCAACATCTCCTCCTACGACAGACCCCATACCTACTAGACAACACCTTAAACCACAAACCATGCTAATTTTTTTAGTCTCCACACCCATTTACTCTAAAAGAGCAAAATTAAACTCGCTTAAAAGTAGCATACCAAACCCACCTTTCTTATGCTCTCGACACACCAACTTCCAATTAACCCAATGAATCTCAAACTCCACTCACTAGCCTCCAACCCCCCCTCCCCCAAATGCTAATCTCTTAACGTTGTCACTGATCCGCTGTCGCACACGAGTCAAATATAATTGATAAAATGTAAATAGAGGTAATAACTCGAGTCATTTCGCAAGGACTTCTAATATAATAATATTAACCAAATTAAAAGTTGAAATTAGAAAAGGGTTTTTAGATTTTTGTTTTAACAGATCAGCAAAATGATTAACCCACTTATTCGAGTTTCAAACCTATCACATATTCTATCAATGAATTTAATTTTTAATTTGTGATTCTATTCTTATTTGACTATAAAATTGATCAAACAAGCATAACCAATCCTATGTGAATTTGGTTTCTTTGACTAGATTAAGCATCGCAATCATCAAAATATTACAATTAACGATCATGAGTCGCAAAATTATAATTCAATTAAATTAGAAACCGAAACCAAATTATGTCAAATGAATTTAATCGATCCTATTGAAATTCAATTTAAGCAATCAAAATATCAATATAATCAAATAAACAGAGATAGAATCATGAAGCGAAAGTGACAGTGTAACTTAAATCTCAATGTGTTGATGAAACTCTTAACTCGTGGATTAATCTTATAAAATTAGTCTTCCATGAAATTAAAATAAAAAGTGTTTAATTTTTGTAGCAATATGAATCCTAAAATTTTCCTCCAGCAAAAAGATAAAAAAAAAAACTCTCAATATATAGTACTTAAAATTGGGCTTTAAGGATTAGAAACAACTGACCCGCTATTTAAAATTATTAAAAAAGTCCAGATTACGAAATCTACAATTTAGGCCAAGTAAAGTTTGGAATTGGTCTTTTCTTCCAACACAAAAGTTGTAGCTCTGATTTTTAGTTTTCCAACGCCTTCTCGTATGTGCCAATTCAATATCCAAAGCTTAAGTTATGACCTACAGAGCGAGAAAAAGTCAAAATTCAAAATGCAAATAATAAAATTATAATACAATTTCGACCCAAAGTTTAGAAACAAGTTAAAAATATTATTAAAGAACTTTAAAAATATCAAACTAAAAAGTTAGAAACATGTGCCCAAATTCTATGATCACCACCAATCCCGAGGACAAAATACCTAAAAAGAAGATGGCACAACTTATAATTTGACAGCCTCTCTGTCTACTCTAACTAAGAAATGTTCACATTGATTCTCATCAAAAGAATCGTGTGAAAATTCACCTTCAATCTAACCACCAACTTAAAGAGAAGAAGATTAGCCTTGTTGCTCTAACATTCATCCAACTTTTCTCCCCCGTAATCAATGTTTTATCTGCAAATTGAAGATGTGACAACCTACACCTATCACCATTGCCAATTTATTAGGCATGAAAAGAGACCACAAGAAATCGAAGCATTCAATATAGCATTAAGACTTTCATTCACTATGAAAATAAAAAGGGAGAAAAAATGATCCCCTTAACTTAATCATCTCGTTAAAGCAAATTTATCAATTGGGCTCCCATTAACAAATATTAAGTCGAAGCAGTCTCAAACATTTTAGGACCCACCCCTTCCATTTTTGTAACCTCATTCAACAAAATCATAAGCTTTTTCAAAATCACTTTAAACAAGATTAATTCCTTTAATAAACAATCATACATCCATATGATTAAACGTTGTATTAGTTGAATGACATATCAATTAAGGATAGAAACAATATTTTATTCAATTACCGTTATAAATATAAAATTGAAATTTAATAAAATATAAATATAAATATAATACAATTTTTAAAATATAATCTAAATATAAAAATAAATATAATATATATATATTGATGAGCATGTACCAAATGCATGAAAACAACAAAATGTTGTTAAATTGATAGTTATCACGTGTGTATTAAACATTGGATATGCTAATATTTATCACGTCTATCTTATTCTATCCAGGGGCGGATCTTACTAGGAACAAGGGTGTAAGACCCTCAGTTTTTAACTTTTAATTTATGCAATTTTAGTATACTTTTGTGTTGAATTGTTGTGACGTTTAACTCAATTTTACTTTATTTAGGGAATTAATTTCCAAAAATATATTTATTAGAGTTTGTAATATGTTTAATATATGCGTATATTTATATATATATTTTGAGACCATTTAAAATAATTTGTCGGAGAATAATTTATTTACGTTACAAAAAATTTAATACTTGACAGTTTTGTTAAAAATATCACTTGTTGAACATTTTTATCTGTCAATTGAGTTACGACGAGAGTAAATATTTTTATCATAATAGTTTGCGAGGTGAGTGAAGTGATGTGTATAAAAATAGTTAGATATTTGTTTTTAATTATAATATATATATATATATATATATATATATGTTGGTGGTTTTTTGAAAAAAACAACACACAAATTCTCATTTTTCTTCTAGATCTAAGCTCCCTTTCGAGAAGTGACATAAGGAAAAGTTGCTCATTGCCACACTACAGTACTAGTGAGCTAGTTTTTGATGCGACGACGCGAGTGAAAATCTTATCGTAATTAATCGTGCTGCCTAATCGGTTGTTAAAGCTACAACAGAGGTAAGGGCTCTTTCCAAACTTTTAGTTTCCATTTAGGACATTATTTGTGATTTTGTGGAAAAGAATTTGGTGTATTTGAGGTGTGAATTTTTGGAAAATGAGTTTAATTCGTTTACGTGTGAATTAGTGAAATTTATTTTCAGTGTGTTTTTGAGGTGTGGTTTGTGGTGATCCATATTTGGCGTGATTTATATGTTCATAATTATTATTATGAATATTTGAGATTTGATTTATTTGCAGATTTTGTGAAAAATGAATTGATGAAATTTGGTGGTTTATACGTAAAATGTGGAGTTTTGAAATTGGGTGAGTTATTTTTGAATTGTTGAAATTTAATTGAGGTGCGATATGTGTGGTGTGGAATTGAATTGATTGTTGTTGGTGTTAATTGACGGTAATTAAGTTTGATGTGTTTGAGTTACGTAATGAGTTATTTTCAAATAAATGAGTTCAAACTGAAATTGAAATTTTACAAAAAAAAAAAATTAGAGTTGTTAAAGTGTGAAAAAGTTCAAATTTTTAACTAAGTTAAAGAGTTTGAGCAATAAGATAGATTGAAATTGAAAATGGTTAGAGTTTAAAATATTACTCTTTTAATTACTCTTGGACGGAGTTTAAAAAGAAAAAAAGTTTAGAGTATTTTATTAACTCAAAAATTTCAAAGGTGAGTGAAGGGATGTGTGTAAGAATAGTTAGATATTTGTTTGTTGGTTTTAATTATACTATATATATAGAAAGGTATAATGTTATTTATTATGTATATATTTATGTGAAAGACAAGAAAGGAAGGCAGAAAGCTCAAAACAAACATTTTTCCTCCTGTGCCACGCGGGACCTTCTTCTTCTTCCTATGTTTCAAAAAAAAGTTGGTGTTTTTGTAAAAAACAAACACAAACTCTCATTTTTTCTTTTAGAGTTAAGCTCTCTTTCGAGAAGTGACATAAAAGAAAGTTACTCATTGCCACATTACGGTACTAGTGAGCTAGTTTTCGAAGCAACGACGCGGGCAAAAATCTTACTGTAATTAATCACGGTGCCGTAGTCGGTTGTTAAAGCTACAACGAAGGTAAGGGCTCCTTCCAAAATTTTAGTTTGCATTTAGGACATTATTTGTGATTTTATAAAAAAGAAATTTGATGTATCTGAGGTGTGAATATGTGGAAAATGAGTTTAATTTGTTTATGTGTGAATTTGTGAAATTTGTTTTCGGTGTGTTTTGAGGTTTGGTTTGTGGTGATTCATATTTGATGTTATTTATATGTTCATAATTATTATTATGAATTTTTTAGATGTGATTTATTTGTGGATTTTGTGGAAAATGAATAGATGAAATTTGGTGGTTTATGCGTAAAAATGTGGAGTTTTGAAATTGGGTGAGTTATGTTTGAATTGTTGAATTTTAATTGAGGCGCTATATGTGTGTTGTGGAATTGAATTTATTGTTGTTGACGTGAATTGGCGGTAATTAAATTTCATGTGTTTGAGTTACGTAATGAGTTATTTTCAAATAAATGAGTTTGAACTGAAATTAAAATTTTACAAAAAAATTAGAGTTGTTAAAAGTTGATAAAACGTTCAACTTTTAACTAAGTTCAAGAGTTTGAGCAAAATGATATATTGAAATTAAAAATGGTTAGAGTTTAAAATGTTACTCTCTTCATTACTCTTGGACTAAGTTTAAAAAGAAAAAAAGTTTAGAGTATTTTACTAACTAAAAGATTTCGGTGCTTTAATAGTCAAGTGTGTTTATGTGAAATTTCGATAATATTTTTTTTTTAGTTTTAACTAAATAATATATATTATTTGGTTTTAAAAGTTTGGTGTGCGAGAAAGATTTAATTTTGGGAATTTTGTTGTATTTGGATTAATTTTATTGTAAACAAATTGTTATAAATATTTATGTTTATGTAGTTAGCTCCTTGAGTCTCGAAAAGGACTCGAGACCGTAGGCACCGAGTTAGCGGTGGGGAGAACTCTAATATGTTAATGTTGTTGTGGTGATTTATGATTGAAAATTTTGGAGATTGAATATGGGTGATTAATGTTTGAAAATTTTGGTGATTCATGTTTGGTGAAATTGATGTGTTCATAATTAATATTATGAATTTTTAGAAGAAATTTATGTGTGATTTGGTGGAAAATGAATTTAATTCAATTTATGTGTGGATGGAATTTGGAGATGTGATTTATGTGTGTTTATGGAAATTGAACTTGGTGTGAATAAATATGTTAGAGTATGCTCTATTTTGAATATGAAAAATCATTAGTGTTAAATGAGTATTAAAAATGGGGAATCTTTTAATAGTTGCATTTACTTAATGATTGTGGTGAAAAGAGTCAGAGTATGCTCATGCATTTCATAGTACATGGTGACCGCGATGGGGCCATGGTGATAGTGGTAACCGTGATGGGCCACAGGATGATGCCACATGAATTGTTGGTTCATCTTATCCTTGCGGGGATTGTCGCGTTGTGCTGATCTGTGAGAGATTGCATTCTAGAATATGTTGATCTGTGAGCGATTGCACTCAAGAAAATCGTGATGGTCTATGAGCGACTGCACTCTTGTATGTTGTGTTGGTCTGTGAGCGACTGCACATAGTAAATCGTGTTGATCCGTGAGAGATTGCACCTTGGTAATTAGTATTGGTCTATGAGATGATGTACAATTATGATTTACGCCATTCGAGGAGGGTTTTGGTTTGAAATTTCGGAATCATGCATTTTGGCATATAGCACTGCATTAGAGTGCTTGGCACACGAGTCATGTTTGTTATACTATGATGATTGTATATACATATTCGATTGTTGTTGTGATTTGCCTTAATTTCTTTGAGGTGTGAAGTTGGGTTGGTTAAGTTTCGTATAATTATGTATTCATAATTGATAATATTAATGTTTGAAGTGTTGATTGATTCAGAGCCATTTTAGAACTAAAAAACTGCATTTTCTCAGTTGTATTCGGCTACGACAGTGCATTTTGTGAAAACTTCATTTTTCAAACATTGTTTATGCATTTTTGGACATATGAAAACTCTTTCGAGGAGTATGCTAAGACGAAAGGTTCATTTGAGCATTTGAAAATATAAGACTTTTTCAAAGTGCTATTTGTTAGTTTCGGTTGGTGACCATTTGCAATTATTGTGGAAATTGGGCTTTGCCCTCAGATGATACCCGAGTTCATTCCGCCGACTGTTACCTTGGCGACGGAAACATCGTTAGACTTCCCTGATAGAGACTCACCGATTTCTTGGGTATATGACCCCACCTCAAGCAGGGCTACTTATACGGGGAGGGTAGTGAGGACTAGTAGGAAAACTGGGGCAGTATGTCTTATGGAACTCACTCTCGATCAGGTACCTTCCAAATTGGTGCTTGGGATGAGTGGAGCTTGGGAAGATGCGAAGGATTCCTCAATTAGAGTTGAGGCGGAGGCCACCGTGGGAGTTGAGGATACAGGGGTTGGACCAGGGACTGGCGGAAAGGATAAGGCGTCGATGCCAGTGGAGCGAGAGATTGCAGGACCATCTCGCCAGGCCGAGTGAGAGCTTTCTTTTCTTGTGAATGATCACTTACCGACCATCACTGAATTATTGAACGGTAACTATACTTATAAGGTTAGTTGACTTCTTTCTTGGTGGGTCCATATTCCATTTTTTTGACGTGACCATGGGGGATTACTATTTCTTGGAGTAGTACTTTTACAAGTGTCTGTCGAGAATACCCCAGGGGTTTGAGCGATGCCTGATAGGTCTCATAGCCTCGACGTGTTTTATATTTGGATATTTTGGTTTATCGCCTCAAAAATATTTCAGTTTGTTGTAATTATGATGTAATTAATTATGACAATTTTTGTTTGTGCTACGCTTTGGTATTTTATTAATTGGTTTTTGAAAAAAAAACTACACTCACGCTGTTAAAAATCGGGGTGTTACATTGTTTCATCAGAGCTTTGGTTAGATTGTAGGTTGACCTGTAGGTTGGGAGTCGTTATCTGATCATGCGTCGGGGTAAGTTGTTTGAGTTGTCAAGTCTTGTGTAATTTGTTATGTGTTGATGAAGTCGAAAGCTGTCTTTTGGAATTCTTTTAAGGGGTGATAAGATTTCTTCTTGATGTTGGTTTTATAGGAAACAATGCCTCCAAGAAGGAACGACGCTGCAAGAGTCAATGTCAACAGGGACGATCAAATGGTTGAAGCAATCAATCACATGGTTGCTTCTGTTGCTGCACATACAACTGCAAAGACTCTGCGGGATCTGGAGAAGAGGGAAAGAGAGATCCGTGCTGCTGAATCCAGCAGATTGGAAGATTTTCGTCGTTATAATCCTCCAAAGTTCAAGGGTGATGAGATCCCGGAAAAAGCTGATCAATGGATTCAAGAAGTGGAAAAGATCTTCGAAATGATTAATTTTCAGGCAATGGTCAAGGTCAACTATGTTACGTATCTGCTACTAGGGGATGCCGAATATTGGTGGAGAAGTACAAGGCTTCTAATGGGATCAGCTCACAAAGAGGTGAATTATGAGTCGTTCAAAAGGAAGTTTTAAGACAAATACTTCCCGGTGAGTACCAGGACTAAGTTGGGCGATGATTTTCTTAAACTCTATCAGGAAAATATGACAGTGGGTGAGTACGCTGCCAAGTTTGAGTCATTGTCAAGGCATTTTAGGTTTTTCCGTGAAGAGGTTGATGAACAATTTATGTGTCACCGTTTCCAAAAGGGACTGAAGTTTGAGATTCAAGACTCCGTCTTGCCATTAGGAATTCAACGTTTCCAAGTCTTAGTTGAGAAATGTAGAGAAGTTGAGGACATGAAGAACAAGAGGGCCAACCGAGGAGGGAACTTTAGTTCCGGGAGACTTAGTCGGGTGAACCATCCTAACAACAAAGGAAAACAAGTTGTTAAGCCCTATAACCGACCGCAGAACAATAATAGGGGTTAGAATCATCCGGGGAACCAGAACTTTGGAAGACAATTGGGATAAGTGATGCGATGTTCCCGATGTGGAAAAAAGGGACATTATGCTACTACTTGTACCTCTAATAGTCCCATTTGTTACAATTGCCAGAAGTCAGAGCATATTGCAAGGGATTGCAGGGCTCCAAAAGTGGAACCAATAGTGAATGCAACTAGGGCTACTTTTCCTAGTGCTAGAGGACGCGTTTACTGCGTAGGTGCTGAAGTTGGGAATCCATCTAGCAATCTAATTCAACGTGACTGTGAGATTGCAGGTAACACTCTAACTGCACTTTTTGATTCGGTGGCAACCCATTCCTTCATTGCTATGGATTGTGTGAATCATTTGAAGTTATTTGTGTCATCTCTACTTTTTGATTTGGTTGTTTCTACACCTGCTAAGACTTTGACAGTAAATTATGCATGTTTACATTGTCAATTAACTATCCAGAATAGGGATATCTTGATTAATTTGATTTATTTACCTCTACAATCAGTCGAGGTCATTCTCGGTATGGATTGGATGTCGTATCATTATGTGATCTTGGATTGTGCTCGCAAACAGGTTATTTTCCCCGAATCAGGAGTTGTTAAGTATCTAGCTGCTAACAAACTCGGAGTGTCTCTAAGAGAATGAACTCATGAGTTTTTGTCTTTGGCCAACATGGAGGCAAAGATAAATGTGAATATAAAAGACGTAGTGCTTGTAAAGGAGTACCAGGACGTATTTCCAACAGAAATTCCAGGGTTACCACCAGTAAAAAAAGTGGAGTTTTTCATTGATTTGCACCTACGAACTGGACCAATTTCAATTGCACCGTATTGAATGTCACCATTGAAATTAAATGAGCTCAAAGGCCAAATTGAAGATTTGTTGGAGAAGAAATTTATTAGGCCAAGTGTATCACCATGAGGGAGCTTCGATGTTGCTAGTTAAGAACAAGGAAGGAAACTCACGCTTTTGTGTGGATTATCGGCAACTTAATAAGGCAACCATTAAGAATCGTTATCCTTTACCACTTATTGATGATTTGATGGATCAATTGAGATTGAAGTCAGGTTACCATCAGATTCGAGTGAGAGAAGGAGATATTTAGAAAACTGCTTTCAGAACTCGTTATGGACATTATGAATATCTTGTTATGCCATTTGGAGTTACCAATGCACCAACAATTTTTATGGACTACATGAACATAATTTTTATTCCATTTCAAGATAAATTTGTTGTGGTGTTCATTGATGATATTTTGATTTATTCAAGGACCGAGGAAGAACATGGAGAACATTTGCGCCAAGTTCTTGAAATCTTATGCAAAAAGCAATTGTATGTCAATTTGTCGAAGTGTGAGTTTTGGCTAGAAGAAGTGGATTTCTTAGAACATGTGATAACCAAGGAAGGAATCGTTGTGAATCCGGCAAAGATTGAGACAATTCTTGCTTGGAAACAGCCTCAGACTGTAACATCCTAAATTTTATAATAAACTATTTTATTAGTTAAGTATGATTTTAAATAATTAATTTAATATTAAAATTATTTTAGAATATATGATGATAAATTTTCTAACTAATTTTCGTTATATAGGTGATTTCTATGATGTGCTAGTTTTATAAATACTAGATTACATGAGCGATATAAATAATATATTTTTATTTTATTATTTGATATATTTTAAAAAAATGATAGTATTTTAGTGTAATATATATTTTAAAGAAAAAAATTTTATGTGAATTTTCGTGTATAAATATGTACCCAATTAATGTAATATTTTTTTTTGCGTTTGACTGATATTAAGTATGACATAGTTTTATTTCAATTATTTATAACTATTTTCTATTTTTAGTTATTTTTTTATAAATAATTATCTTGAGATAGAATTGATATTGTTTTTTGATTTGGTTTATTTTTATATACTTGTTATGACATTGTGATTATATATATATATATATATATATATATATTATGATTTAGTAATTAATATAAAATATTAATGTTATATATTTATTTTATAATTTTGACTATTTTCTAATATGCTAATATTATTATAATGTGAGTAATTTGAGAAATAAGTATAATTGTAGAGATTATTTTAAATGTGAGAGTTTCAATTATTAGTAATTTTTTTTTTATATTGATTATTTTAATTACTCTAATTTATAAAATATTAGTAATGTTTGAAAAAGTGTGTTTCGAAGAATATTAAAAAAAGAGATTAAATAATTATTAATTTTGTTCTAGCAAAATAAAAATAATAATAGTAAAACAAAACATAAATAAAGAGACCAATGGGTTTCACTCATGTGTGAACCCTAATTGTTAATAAAATAAAACAAACAAAAAAGGGAAGGGAGTTGGAACTTTGGAAGGGCAGCCGTAAGAGCAAAGAGGAAACACAACAATAACCTATCGTTTGACATTGGTGATCGATAACTGTTCTAGAAAACTTTCTCCATTTTCTCCCAAATTTGAAATTCGTAATTTTGCACCGTTCTCCTTCATCGTAAGTTCGATTTGAGTGAAACCAACGCCAAAACGACTGTGTGAAAAGTGGCTATATTATCTACTAATTGGTTTTCTGGTTTATGATCGATTGAAGTACAAAGAGTCAATGAACAAAGGTTGTTTGCTCGTGGAATCGTATTTGTGTGTGAAAACATCGAAATAAGGAAAGGGGTGAGAGAACGTTTGAATTCATGAGTATAATATATTGTGAGATGAACGGGAAAACCGTATTTCCCAACATTCATCCGGGGCTCGCTACGTACGGCAGTAGCCCTTTGAGTGATAAATTGATTAATGTAAAAATATGGGAATTGTGAGAATAAAATATGGAATAAAAATATTTATAAGGTGTTGATTGATTTAACTTCGTTAAATATGTGGTATTTGATATTATTGTGATGTTTGATTTATTTTTATTAAATGTGTGATTTTTGATATTATTGTGATATTAGATGTTGAATGAATTTTATGTATATGTTTGATTAGACGTGTTTATGTGATGTGATAATAAAAATGGAATTCATTTTGATACGTTTATGTGATTATGATGATGTATAATTAATAATAACGATGTTATAAATTTTTGACAAGCCTATGTGATGATGTATGATTGATGATAGCGATGCTATAAATTTGTGATGAGTTTATGCGATGAGATATGATTCATGATAGTGATGTTGTGAATTTGTGATGAGAATATTGAAGTAACCCCATAATTGGTGAAATAATTGTGATTCCAATTTGTGTTTGAGATGATGGTCTTAATGGAGTATCATAGGCCAACGAGGGGAAAAAGTAAATATTGAGAAATTATGAAGAGGATTATTTTGTCATCATATAGGTAGGGCCTGACAAACCTAGTGATTCCGAGTAAGTACAACTGAATGACCCTGATCGTGGTTGTCTGATGTCGAGCCTTAAGGCAAGATTGTTAGATCTTGGAGGTATTCAGGTGGGAAATTCCTAGGTGACTTGGAGGTAGCACTCCAAATGTCGGGAGCTACCACACAACACACGTTTACCCTAACTGTCACGTATATGTGTCTTGGGTTGAGTTGAGGGGATCTTTGAAGACAGGGCCAATTTGAATTGTCCGTCCACCGAGATGGTGTCATAGTATCAAGCCTCCTAACCAAGTACTTCAGAGTTAGAATGGTACCACATTGTGAAATAGAGTCTAAGCTCATGCATAGCATTGCATTTTATTGTGATTGTTTTGTTATGATTAATATTATCGTGTGTGGTGATAATTTATCTTAGACGATTTGATGCTATAGTGAAATTTATTGATTTTCCTTGAGTGGTTTTGACTTTTTAATGTGATATTTTATTGATGGAATGTTTGTGTAATGATACGGTTCTATTATGATTGTTTTCGTGTTCTTCTTACTTATATTATACTATTAACATGACTTCAAAACTCACATCCTTCGTTGTTTGTGTTTGACTGGCTTGACCCTGTGTTTGTGAAATCGTAGTTGTTACAGGTTAATGAATCTTGAAGTTCATGTTTGGGAGGAACCACGTTCTGATAGGTGATACCGGGAATAAGGGTTTTAATTTGTATTTTACTTATCTAATTTGAAACGAATTTTAGCATGAAAACCTTTGAAGTACTAGTAAATTTTTTTAAATTATTATATATTATTTTAGGCTTTATGGTGTCACACAGACTGTCACTGATATAAGAAGTTTTGTAGGACAAGCAGGATACTACATGAGGTTTATTGAAGGTTTTGTGAAGATTGTAGCTCCCTTGACACAACTTGCTGGAAAAGATCAACCGTTTGCATGGACGGAGAAGTGTGAGAAAACATTTCAGTTACTAAAGAAAAAGTTGACAACCTCACCAGTATTGATATTACGACAACCAGAAGAACTATATGAAGTTTATTGTGATGCATCTCACCAAGGTTTGGGATGTGTTCTAATGCAACACAAGAAAGCTATAGCTTATGCCTCAAGACAATTGAAGATTCATGAAAGAAACTATCCTACTCATGATTTAGAGCTTGCTGCTGTAGTTTTTGCCTTGAAGATCTGGAGGCACTATTTATATGGATGCACGTTCACAGTGTTTAGTGACCATAAAAGTTTGAAATATTTGTTTGATCAGAAGGAATTGAACATGCGTCAGAGACGATGGATGAAGACTCTCAATAATTTTGATTTCACACTGCAGTACCACCCTGGGAAGGCCAATGTAGTGGTTGATGCATTGAGTAGAAGTGTATCGGCGTCTTCAACAGTGATGGCAAGACAACAAGAGTTGTGGGAATCTTTTAGGGACCTATAGTTGAATGTAGAGGTTGCACCGGGAATTTTGAAATTCAAAATGATTAAGATTTCGAGTGGACTACTATAAGTCATTATGAATTTTCAAGATGGCGCATTAATTCAAGAAAAGAGGAATCTAATAGTGCAAGGGAGTACAATTGAGTTTAAGATCGGACCAGATAATATTTTGAGATATAATGGTAGAATTTGTGTACCAGAAATTGCAGATATGAGGAAAACAATTTTAGAAGAGGCTCATAAGAGTAAATTGAGTATTCATCCTAGAGCAACAAAGATGTATCAGGATTTGAGGCATAATTATTGGTGGCCAGGAATGAAGAGACATGTAGCGAAGTATGTATCAACTTGTTTAACATGTCAGAAAGCGAAAGTGGAACATCAGCGACCTGCTAGAATGTTGTAACCTTTAGATATACCTGAGTGGAAGTGGGGCATCATTTCCATGGACTTTATAACTAGATTGCCCAAAACAAGGAGAAAGAATGATTCTATATGGGTGATAGTGGATCGATTGGCTAAATATGCACACTTTTTACCAGTAAAGACCATCTATAAGGTAGATAAGCTAACAAAGATCTACATTGCTGAGATTGTGAGATTACACGGAGTACCGTCGAGTATTGTATCAGATCGTGACCTGAAATTCACGTCGCACTTTTGGGGAGCATTGCATGAAGCGTTGGGAATGAAACGGACAGACAAACTGAGAGAACAAATAAGTCTTTGGAAGACCTATTGAGAGCATGTGTATTAGATGATAGAGGAAGTTGGGATGATGTACCTTCGTTGGTTGAGTTTACCTACAACAATAGTTTCCACGCAAGTATTGGAATGACACCATATGAGGCTTTGTATGGACGTAAGTGTTAAACGCCTTTGTGTTGGTATAAGGACGGTGAATGTATGATTGTAGGACATGGAATAGTGAAACAAACTACAGATAAGGTCAAGAAGATAAAAGAGAAAATGAAGGTCTCACAGGATCATTAGAGGAGTTATGCAGACAAGCGTCACAGACCTTTGAAATTCGAGCAAGGGGATCATGTGTTTATGAGAGTCACACCTACTACTGGAGTGGCAGAGCTATGAAATCAAAGAAATTGACTCCGAAATTCATTGGACCATATCATATTTCTGCACGAATTGGACCTATTGCTTATCGAATTGCATTGCCTCCGACACTTTCTGAAATTCACGATGTATTTCATGTTTCGCAGTTAAGAAAATACCATACAAATCTGTCACATGTGATTGAACCGAACACAATTCAATTGAAGGATAACTTGTCATTCGAAGTATTACCTATAAGAATTGATGATAGGATGATTAAGCCATTAAGGAACAAGGATTTTTCGTTGCTCAAGGTAATTTGGAACCCAACTACTGGAGATAAGATTTGGGAATTGGAGAGCAAGATGAGGGAAAAACACCCTGAGTTGTTTATCGACGCGTAGTTTCGAGGACGAAACTAATTTTAGGGGGGTAGTAATGTAAGACCCTTAGTTGTAAATTTTAATTTATACAATTTTAGTATATTTTTGTGTTGAACTATTGTGACGTTTAACTCAATTTTACTTTATTTTAGGAATTAAGTACCAAAAATATATTTTGTTAGAGTTTGTAATATGTTTAAGATATGCGTAAATTTATTTATATATTTTGAGACCCGTTTAAAATTATATGTCATAGAATAATTTATTTACGTTACGAAAAATTTAATATCAGACAGTTTTGTTAAAAATATCACTTGTTGTTGAAAATTTTAACTGTCAATTGAGTTGCGATGAGTGTAGATATTTTTATCAAAATAATTTGAGAGGTGAGTGAAGTGATGTGTGTACGAATAGTTAGATATTTATTTTGTTGGTTTTAATTATAATATGTATATATATATATATATATAAAGTTATATATATATATATATATATATATATATAAAGAGTCATGCTTGTATAGGATCAAAGGGTCTCCAAAATAGGAACAGAATTCAACTATCAAGGTATAATGTTATGTATATATATGTGAAAGACAAGAAAGGAAGGCAGAAAGATGAAAACAAACATTTTTCCTCATATGCCACGCGAGACCTTCTTCTTCTTCTTCTTCTTATGTTTCAAAAAAAAGTTGGTGTTTTCTTTTTAAAAAAACAAACACAAACTCTCATTTTTCTTCTAGATCTAAGCTCTCTTTTGAGAAGTGACATAAGGGAAAGTTACTCATTGCCACACTACGATGCTAGTGAGCTAGTTTTCGAAGCAACAGACGCGAGCGAAAATCTTACCGTAATTAATCGCGGTGCCGTAGTCGGTTGTTAAAGCTACAATGGAGGTAAGGGCTCCTTCCAAACTTTTAGTTTGCATTTAAGACATTATTTGTGATTTTATGAAAAAGAAATTTGATGTATCTGAGGTATGAATTTGAGGAAAATGAGTTTAATTTGTTTATGTGTGAATTTGTGAAATTTGTCTTCGGTGTGTTTTGAGGTTTGGTTTGTGGTGATCCATATTTGGTTTTATTTATATGTTCATAATTATTATTATGAATTTTTTAGATGTGATTTATTTGTGGATTTTGTGGAAAATAAATTGATGAAATTTGGTGGTTTTTGCGTAAAAATGAGGAATTTTGAAATTGAGTGAGTTATGTTTGAATTGTTGAAATTTAATTGAGGTGATATATGTGTGTTGTGGAATTGAATTTATTGTTGTTGATGTGAATTGACGGCAATTAAATTTCATGTGTTTGAGTTACGTAATGAGTTATTTTCAAATAAATGAGTTTGAACTGAAATTGAAATTTTACAAAAAAGTTAGAGTTGTTAAAGTTGGTAAAAAGTTCAAATTTAACTAAGTTAAAGAGTTTGAGCAAAAAAAATAGACTGAAATTAAAAATGGTTAGAGTATTTTATTAACTAAAAGATTTCGGTGCTTTAACAGTCGAGTGTGTGTGTAACACCCCGTTTTTCAAAGCGAGGTATATTTTTTTTTTTTTCAAAAGAATTTAAAATAAAGCAGAGAAATAAATAAAGAAATGTCTTTGGATAAATAATTGAGTCATTATAATTTACAGGCAGCGGAAAAGTTACTCCAATTATAAATCCAAACCATTTACCCAACAACAAATGGTACATGTAACCCATCGGAAATAACATGTCAAGCTGACAATATTAGTATAGGTACAGTCTTCCATTTTAAAATAAATGCAATACAAAGGAAAGACATCTGTTCCCTCTGTGACAACCTAGTCTGATCATTTTACAAAACAACTAAACACCCTGACTGATCTCCACGCGTCCCGTGAGATCCTCCTAACGTAACAGCAGTCAAGCGTTTCCATCTCCATCCCTGTCCGCAGGGTACGAACCAGTAGGGCCGTCCTGACTCTCATCTGAGGGCAAAACCCAGATTTCCACAATAGTGTAAAGGGTCACCAACCAGAAAATAACAGTTAACACATAGCAATTAAGTTTTTGAATGCTCAAAACAACTTTTTTAACTAAGCATGCACCTTAACAGGATTTTCAATATGCGAAAAGTTCATACAGTACATTGCCAATGAAAATGAAGGTAAAATGCAGTTCTCGATCTCCTAATTAACACATAATAAAACAAGACATGGATAGATTCATGAGCAATTATTCATACAACTAAAAATGAGGATTTTCACTGAGCCAATCGATTGGGGTGAAGATTTTTAATGAAAATAGAATCCTGGGCTGAATCAATCAATTTGCCAATCAATTGACAGGATAACGGAGCCCCTGACTTATTACCAATCGATTTCCAAATCGATTTCCTGAAGGTTTTAGTGAAATTTTGAACTCTGGCTTGATTCAATCGATTGGGCAATCGATTGACAGGATAGCTGAGCCCCTGACTTAATTGCCAATCGATTTGGCAATCGATTTCGAAAGGGATTTTTTTTAAAAAACTGATTTACAAAATCGATTGGCTAATCGATTTTGTTCATTTGGCCAAGCCCCTGACTTGCATCCAATCGATTGGGAAATCGATTTAACTGTGTATTCTTTCCAAAAATTCATAAACTAACTCAATCACATTCATACATAATCCCAATTCTTAACACTTAACACTGATAACACAATTACTACGACATCATGGATTTCGAAATGGTATTGCAATCAAACATGTTATCACCAAATTCCAAAACATAACACCTAGCATTTATAACACATTACTACACAACCAAAATGAACCAACAGTTCACAAATCAACAGGGTGTAGTCTCTTGCGGACAAACACAATTCCCTCAGGAACGTAAGTCGTAAACGTACTACCTATCACGGGTCTGTACTGTTTACCGAGGTGCCACCCATCCCGGGTCAGCACAACTTACCAAAACATACACGAGTAAACGAGACATTAAGAGATTCCCATTCTTAATTCTCGTCTAACTTAAACCAGGGCGTAGTCTCTCACGGACAAACCCTGCGCAGTCTCTCACGGACAAACGCAATTCCCGCAGGAACGTAAGTCGTAAACGTACTACCTATCACGGGTCCGTACTATTTACCGAGGTGCCACCTATCCGGGTCAGCACAACTTACCAAACACAATTCCTCAGGAACGTAAGTCGTAAACGTACTACCTATCACGGGTCTGTACTGTTTACCGAGGTGCCACCCATCCCGGGTCAGCACGACTTACCAAACGTAAATCGTAAACGTACTGCCTATCACGGCCTTTACTGTTTACCAAGGTGCCACCTATCCCGGGTCAGCACGATTTACCGAAACACACATAAAAAGCGAGACATTAAGAGATTCCCCATTCTTAATTCTCATTTAACTTAACGATTTTCAAGACAAAACATTCAGTAAACAAGTCATTAAGAGATTCCCCATTCTTAATACTCATTTACTGAAACGATTTTCAAAAACGAACATTAAGTAACCGAGACATTAAGAGATTCCCCATTCTCAATGCCCAGTTAACTCAGACAATTTTCCAAACAAAATAATAAGTAACCGAGACATTAAGAGATTCCCCATTCTTAACGCCCAGTTAACTTAAACGGTTTTCAAAACAAAATGTTAAGTAACCGAGACATTAAGAGATTCCCCATTCTTAACGCCCAGTTAACTTAAACGATTTTTCTTTAAAACAAAATATTAAGTAACCGAGGCATTAAGAGGTTCCCCCTCCTTAACGTCCAGTTAACTTAAACGGTTTTCAAAACAAAATATTAAGTAACCGAGACATTAAGAGATTCCCCATTCTTAACGCCCAGTTAACTTAAACGATTTTTCTTTAAAACAAAATATTAAGTAACCGAGACATTAAGAGATTCCCCCTCCTTAACGTCCAGTTAACTTAAACGGTTTTCAAAACAAAATGTTAAGTAACCGAGACATTAAGAGATTCCCCATTCTTAACGCCCAGTTAACTTAAACGATTTTTCTTTAAAACAAAATATTAAGTAACCGAGACATTAAGAGATTCCCCCTCCTTAACGTCCAGTTAACTTAAACGGTTTTCAAAACAAAATGTTAAGTAACCGAGACATTAAGAGATTCCCCATTCTTAACGCCCAGTTAACTTAAACGATTTTTCACGAACAAACGCACATTAAGTAAACGAGACATTAAGAGATTCCCCATTCTTAATACTCATTTAACTTAATGGTTTTCAAATTCCACACAACACAAACTCAAACAAATTCTCACATCAAAACATATCAATTCATTTATTCACAAATCCAACCATACACATATCAAATTTCATCAATGTCAATTAAGAGCATGTTAAAAACAACGAACACAAATCAAAGCAACATAACACACAGATTACATCAAATTTCATTTACTCATAATCACACACAATGACATTCAATTCATTTACCACGAAACATTCATCAATATAAACAAAACCTAACTCTAAGGTTTTACCCATAACGCCCTAGTTTCGTTTTTCCCCAAATCGATACATTTAACCCTAACAAATTCCTTCCCACACAACTACAGGTAAGTCCCTAATGCAAGCTAGAAGTTTGGAAGGAGCCCTTACCTTCGCGTTAGCTCTAACGTGCGTTTCCGGTACCGCGAGTAATTCCGGTAAAATCTTCGCTCGCAACGCCGCTTCCAAATTAGTTCCCTAGCACCGTAGCGTGATGGTGAGCAACTTTCCCTTCTATCTCTTCGAGAAATGAGGTTTGGATCTAGGAGAAACGGAGGGTTTTGTGTTTGGATCTCAAAAACCCGTATTTCTTCGTTTTCGAATCAAAGAGGAAGAGTGGAGTTGCAAAAACCTTGATCTAACTCACACCCAACCTTGGGTCACTAGTTTTGAAGAAAAGGAAGCAACGAAAACGAAAAATGGAGAAGGATGAATTTTCTTGGTTCCTTGCGTGAGTTTTCAGAGGAAGAAGAAGGAATTGAAGATTTTCCTTCCTTTCTATTTCTTTCCTTTGTTTTTCCTTTCTTCCTTTTTCCTTCCTTCCTTTATATACTATTTTCTTTTTTTTTCCTTCCTTCTAGTTTTCCTTTCTTTTTCCCTCCAAGCAAACATATATATATATATAATAAATATAACTTAACAAATATCTCAAAATCTAGATATTTATTAAATTACCGTTTCACCCGAAACGCCTTAAATTCTCCGTAAAGTATTTACCGCAGTTAAATTCAATTTATTTATCGACGAGAAATTCTAATTGGCATCGAAATATCTTTTTGATTATAAAACTCCAAAATATTATTAACTTTGGCTAAAACCTCCGAGCCAAATACGCCAAAAATACATAAATGGTACTTTAAAATTACGGGTCTTACATTACTCCCCCCTAAAATTAGTTTCGTCCTCGAAACTATGCGTCGATAATTAGCTCTGGGTGTTGTTCTCTCATCTTGCTCTCCAATTCTCAAGTCGCCTCTCCAGTAATTGGGTTCCAAATCACCTTGACCAACGAACATCTTTGGTCCTCAATCGCTAAATCTTCCTGTCCTCAATCCTCACAGGTGGTACTTCGAATGTCAAGTTATCCTTCGGTTGGATTGTGTCTGGTTCGATCATATGCGATGGATCTGCAAGATATTTCCTCAACTGTGATATAGGAAACACGTCATGAATGTTGGACCGTATCGGAGGCAATGCAATCCGATAAGCAACAGGCCCAATTCGTGCAGAAATCTGACATGGTCCAATGAATTTCGGAGTCAACTTCTTCGATCTTGACGCTCTACCAACTCCCGTAGTAGGTGTGACTCTCGGAAATACATGGTCACCCTATTCGAATTCTAACAGTCTGCGACGCTTGTCCGCGTAACTCTTCTGACGACCTTGTGAAGTCTTCATTTTCTCCTTGATTTTCCTTACCTTAGCTGTAGTCTGTTGCACCATCTCTGGTCCGACGATCATATTTTCACCGTCCTTATACCCACACAAGGGCGTTTGACACTTGCGCCCACAAAAGTCTCCTCTGGAGCCATTCCAATACTTGTGTGGAAACTATTTCTTGTAGGTGAACTCAATCATAGCCTCGTTCCGAAGGCTTCGTGCAATGCTCCCAAAAAATGTGATGTGAACTTCGGATCACGGTCTGATACAATACTCGATAGTACTCCATGTAATCTCTAAAGGTCGCAACACCCCAACAGGTCGCTGATGTTCCACCTTGTACGGAACATCCACCTAGTACCAAAACCTAAACACTAGGTATGACGCCGACACATTGAGTACAATGTATCATTAACCAATGATAGGGCTTCCCATTCCTATCAAGAATGATCTTGGGTTACTGTAGAGGTAAACACTCAAATTAATCGAGAAGTCCCTATTCTGAATGGTTATTTGACAAGTAAACATGCATAATTTACTGTCAAAGTCTTAGTAGTAAAGTAGACACGGACAACTTCAAACAATTTACATAATCCATAGCAATGAAGGAATGGGTTGCCCCCGAATCAGAAAGTGTAGTTAAGAGGTTACCTGTAATCGCACAGTCATATTGAATCAGATCGCTAGATAAATCAGCGCCGACGCAATACACCTGTCCTCTAGCAGTAGGAAGAGTAATCCTAGCTACATCCACCATTGGTTCCGCCTTCGGAGCCTCGCAATTCCTTGCAAAGTGCCCTGGTTTATGGCAATTGTAGCAAGTAGTACTGTCAAAGGTACAAGCATAAGCATAATGTCCTTCTTCTCCACATCGGAAACATCGTATGCCTTGTCCCACTTGCTTCTCAAGGTCTTGGTTCCCTGGGTTATCCCGTCCCCCATTGTTATCATGTGGTCGATTATAAAATTTAGCAACCTGTTTTCCCTTGTTCTGATACTTCGCCCGACTAGGTCCTCCTGAGTTAAAATTCCCTCCTCGGCTAGCTCTCTTATTCTTCATCTCCTCAACTTCTCTACATTTTTCCACAAGAACCTGGAAACGTTGAATTCCCAAGGGTAAGACAAACTCTTGAATCTCATACTTTAGTCCGTCTTGGAAACGATGACACAAGAATGGCTCGTCCACCTCTTCACGGAAAAATCTGAAATGCCTTGATAGTGATTCAAACTTAGCAGCATATTCGCCCACAGTCATGTTCCCTGATGTAGTTTCAGGAAATCATCACCCAGTCTAGTCCTGGTACTCATCGGGAAGTATTTGTCGAAAAACTTCCCTTTGAAAGATTCCCAGTTCACCTCCTCGTGAGCTGATCTCATCAACGACCTTGTACTCCTCCACCAGTACTCAGCGTCTCCTAGTAGCATATAAGTGGCATAGTTGACCCTCACTCCCGCCTGACAGTTAATCATTTCGAAGATCTTCTCCATTTCTTGGATCCATTGACTTGCTTTCTCTGAATTCTCAGTCCCCTCAAACTTGGGAGGATTGTAACGACGAAAGTCTTTTAATCCTCTTGACTCCGCAGCTCGGATCTCTCTTCCCCTCTTTTCGAGATCACGTTGAGTCTTGGCAGCAGTCTGTGCAGCAACAGAAGCAGCCATGTTATTCATAGCCTCCGCCATTCGATCATTCCTACCGGCATTGGTTCTCGGAACGTCATTCCTCCTTGGCAGCATGGTTTCCCTATAAAATCATCATCAAGTAGAGTCTTAACACTACTTCAATAATTCTAAGAATAACTTCCGACCACATCAGCACATAATAAAATTATGAACTTGACAACTTAAACCACCTAAACCGACACATGATCAGACAACAACTCGTAACCTACAATCTAGAACCAAGGTTCCACAGCCCCCAAAGAAAACCAAACCAAAGCTCTGATACCACAATGTAACACCCCGTTTTTCAAAGCGAGGGTATATTTTTTTTTTTTTCAAAAGAATTTAAAATAAAGCAGAGAAATAAATAAAAAGAAATGCCTTTGGATAAATAATTGAGTCATTATAATTTACAGGCAGCGGAAAAGTTACTCCAATTATAAATCCAAACCATTTACCCAACAACAAATGGTACATGTAACCCATCGGAAATAACATGTCAAGCTGACAATATTAGTATAGGTACAGTCTTCCATTTTAAAATAAATGCAATACAAAGGAAAGACATCTGTTCCCTCTGTGACAACCTAGTCTGATCATTTTACAAAACAACTAAACACCCTGACTGATCTCCACGCGTCCCGTGAGATCCTCCTAACGTAACAGCAGTCAAGCGTTTCCATCTCCATCCCTGTCCGCAGGGTACGAACCAGTAGGGCCGTCCTGACTCTCATCTGAGGGCAAAGCCCAGATTTCCACAATAGTGTAAAGGGTCACCAACCAGAAAATAACAGTTAACACATAGCAATTAAGTTTTTGAATGCTCAAAACAACTTTTTTAACTAAGCATGCACCTTAACAGGATTTTCAATATGCGAAAAGTTCATACAGTACATTGCCAATGAAAATGAAGGTAAAATGCAGTTCTCGATCTCCTAATTAACACATAATAAAACAAGACATGGATAGATTCATGAGCAATTATTCATACAACTAAAAATGAGGATTTTCACTGAGCCAATCGATTGGGCAAATCGATTGGGGTGAAGATTTTTAATGAAAATAGAATCCTGGGGCTGAATCAATCGATTTGCCAATCGATTGACAGGATAACGGAGCCCCTGACTTATTACCAATCGATTTCCAAATCGATTTCCTGAAGGTTTTTAGTGAAATTTTGAACTCTGGCTTGATTCAATCGATTGGGCAATCGATTGACAGGATAGCTGAGCCCCTGACTTAATTGCCAATCGATTTGGCAATCGATTTCGAAAGGGATTTTTTTAAAAAAACTGATTTACAAAATCGATTGGCTAATCGATTTTGTTCATTTGGCCAAGCCCCTGACTTCCATCCAATCGATTGGGAAATCGATTTACCTGTGTATTCTTTCAAAAAAATTCATAAACTAACTCAATCACATTCATACATAATCCCAATTCTTAACACTTAACACTGATAACACAATTACTACGACATCATGGATTTCGAAATGGTATTGCAAATCAAACATGTTATCACCAAATTCCAAAACATAACACTTAGCATTTATAACACATTACTACACAACCAAAATGAACCAACAGTTCACAAATCAACAGGGTGTAGTCTCTTGCGGACAAACACAATTCCCTCAGGAACGTAAGTCGTAAACGTACTACCTATCACGGGTCTGTACTGTTTACCGAGGTGCCACCCATCCCGGGTCAGCACAACTTACCAAAACATACACGAGTAAACGAGACATTAAGAGATTCCCCATTCTTAATTCTCGTCTAACTTAAACCAGGGCGTAGTCTCTCACGGACAAACCCCTGCGCAGTCTCTCACGGACAAACGCAATTCCCGCAGGAACGTAAGTCGTAAACGTACTACCTATCACGGGTCCGTACTGTTTACCGAGGTGCCACCTATCCCGGTCAGCACAACTTACCAAACACAATTCCCTCAGGAACGTAAGTCGTAAACGTACTACCTATCACGGGTCTGTACTGTTTACCGAGGTGCCACCCATCCCGGGTCAGCACGACTTACCAAACGTAAATCGTAAACGTACTGCCTATCACGGCCTTTACTGTTTACCAAGGTGCCACCTATCCCGGGTCAGCACGATTTACCGAAACACACATAAAAAGCGAGACATTAAGAGATTCCCCATTCTTAATTCTCATTTAACTTAACGATTTTCAAGACAAAACATTCAGTAAACAAGTCATTAAGAGATTCCCCATTCTTAATACTCATTTACTGAAACGATTTTCAAAAAACGAACATTAAGTAACCGAGACATTAAGAGATTCCCCATTCTCAACGCCCAGTTAACTCAGACAATTTTCCAAACAAAATAATAAGTAACCGAGACATTAAGAGATTCCCCATTCTTAACGCCCAGTTAACTTAAACGGTTTTCAAAACAAAATGTTAAGTAACCGAGACATTAAGAGATTCCCCATTCTTAACGCCCAGTTAACTTAAACGATTTTTCTTTAAAACAAAAATATTAAGTAACCGAGGCATTAAGAGGTTCCCCCTCCTTAACGTCCAGTTAACTTAAACGGTTTTCAAAACAAAATATTAAGTAACCGAGACATTAAGAGATTCCCCATTCTTAACGCCCAGTTAACTTAAACGATTTTTCTTAAAACAAAATATTAAGTAACCGAGACATTAAGAGATTCCCCCTCCTTAACGTCCAGTTAACTTAAACGGTTTTCAAAACAAAATGTTAAGTAACCGAGACATTAAGAGATTCCCCATTCTTAACGCCCAGTTAACTTAAACGATTTTTCTTTAAAACAAAATATTAAGTAACCGAGACATTAAGAGATTCCCCCTCCTTAACGTCCAGTTAACTTAAACGGTTTTCAAAACAAAATGTTAAGTAACCGAGACATTAAGAGATTCCCCATTCTTAACGCCCAGTTAACTTAAACGATTTTTCACGAACAAACGCACATTAAGTAAACGAGACATTAAGAGATTCCCCATTCTTAATACTCATTTAACTTAATGGTTTTCAAATTCCACACAACACAAACTCAAACAAATTCTCACATCAAAAACATATCAATTCATTTATTCACAAATCCAACCATACACATATCAAATTTCATCAATGTCAATTAAGAGCATGTTAAAAACAACGAACACAAATCAAAGCAACATAACACACAGATACATCAAATTTCATTTACTCATAATCACACACAATGACATTCAAATTCATTTACCACGAACACATTCATCAATATAAACAAAACCTAACTCTAAGGTTTTACCCATAACGCCCTAGTTTCGTTTTTCCCCAAATCGATACATTTAACCCTAACAAATCCTTCCCACACAACTACAGGTAAGTCCCTAATGCAAGCTAGAAGTTTGGAAGGAGCCCTTACCTTCGCGTTAGCTCTAACGTGCGTTTCCGGTACCGCGAGTAATTCCGGTAAAATCTTCGCTCGCAACGCCGCTTCCAAATTAGTTCCCTAGCACCGTAGCGTGATGGTGAGCAACTTTCCCTTCTATCTCTTCGAGAAATGAGGTTTGGATCTAGGAGAAACGGAGGGGTTTGTGTTTGGATCTCAAAAAACCGTATTTCTTCGTTTTCGAATCAAAGAGGAAGAGTGGAGTTGCAAAAACCTTGATCTAACTCACACCCAACCTTGGGTCACTAGTTTTGAAGAAAAGGAAGCAACGAAAACGAAAAATGGAGAAGGATGAATTTTCCTGGTTCCTTGCGTGAGTTTCAGAGGAAGAAGAA
>PGTU02013025.1:0-25280 GCA_002896215.2 Cicer echinospermum | reverse complement strand
AAGAAATAGGGGAGAATCTGATGTTTGCTGGTGATGTTATGTTTTTGCTCCTGTTACTGTTACTTAATAATGTAATTAAATAACTCATGCTGTTTTGTTGGGACACATGCTCCTGAATGCTGCTGATTTGGTGACATATTTAATAGGCTATAAAAATTGATTTCTTTTGGTAATGGATTTTTGAAATGGTTTGATATGCTCAAGTTACGAATTGTAATGAATTGTGCAATTATGCAAAAAAGGGGGGAGATTGTTGGAAATCTTGATGCTTTTGAATTCCTAATTTTGACATAATTATCACAATGTCCAAGGCAATATTCAGTACTTAATATGATAAATCTAATATTTCAATTGAGGCAAAATTTCAGGAAGCACGAATTCATCACATCACATCACACACACTTGTATCAAATGTGCTTGAACACAAGAAAATCAAGCAAAAGTTGAAGTTGGCTGACATGTAAATCGATTGGTAAAATCGATTGCATAACAAGGGTGAGAAATCAAGTGTTTGTAAATGTACAATCGATTAGGGCAATCGAATAGCTAGTATAATTAAAAATGAAAATGCACAAGTAGTAGCCTCTGATTTGGAGGTAAATCGATGGGGAAATCGATTGACATTTCACAATCAAAACCTGATGGTAACACATCGATTGGTAAATCGATTGAATGAGTCACAGTGGCACTCCAGTGCTGAGGGAATCGATTGCAAATCGATTGACAAAGATCATTTGAAAAATGACCTCACCTGTGACAATACAATCGATTGGACAATCTAATTGTTAACACTTTCAATTTTGATAAAGTTTGGTTTGCAATCGATTGGGTAATCGATTGAACTAAACACCAGTAAAAACTTTTCAGGAACATGAACATTGACAAGTCGATTAACATCAAATAACTGAGTCATTGTTTTGAATCCAATCGATTGACGATTGACAAAAAACTGAGCCACTGTTTTGAAACAATCGATTGGCAAATCGATTGAATTAAACTTTTTGAAAACACAGTGAACTCTGAGATTGTGACCCAAATCGACTTGTGTTTATACATCGACTCTGAGACTTGCAAATCGATTTAATCGATTGAAGTTACTTTTATTAAAGAAGTTTCCCAGCAATCGATTAGGAAATCGATTTATGCAAGTCTGGACATGTTCTTACTGAAAAGTGTTGTTTTAAAGAATCGATTGGTAAATCGATTAGCTTGTATAGTTTCAAGATTAAAGAAAACCAAGACTCGCGAAATCGATTGGCAAATCGATTTAGCATCTGTTTTAACTTTAATAAATCGATTGAGGAATCGATTTAGTAGTTGGTTTTTCAGAAAACTATATAAGATGTCTTTCAATCTTTATTCATATAACTTGACATAACTTTTTCATAACATTTCAGAACTTTCATAATTTTCTTATGCTCTCAAAACGGTTCATAACAACAAACTAACAACTTCATAATTGTGATTACAGATCTCAATACAGTTTGTTGACAATCTAAGAGAAATGATAATGTGCTCAAGAACAATCCATGAATATCCAGATTTGTGAGGAGCAACATTCATAAAGATTGAAGACCTTTTGTTTTACATTCTTTTATTCATTCTGTAATAAATCTTTGAACCAAAACGAACGTTGAAAATCCAGCTAGAAACTGGTGGCTACTTTCTTGGGTGAGAGGTCTCAACAAGAAAGAGCTGTACTTTGATTTTGTGTTAGGCTGACGATTGTCTACAAGGATCAAAAGGGGTTGATAGAAAAGCCAGCTAGAAACTGGTGGCTACTTTTCTTGGGTGAGAGTGCTCAACAAGAAAGAGTCGCACTGTGATTCTGTGATAGGTTGACGAGTATCTACAAGGATCAGAGGGTATTCAATAGGAAAGAGATCATTAAGATAGATAGGTTTCAGGGAGGAAACTGGACAATCTGTAATTGATTCTTTCTATTGAAGGAGAAGAAAATCTGAAATCCGATTGGATTTTCAGGACTGGACGTAGGTTGTTGAGGACAACCGAACCAGGATAAATCTCTGTGTTTTCTTCTCTAAACTCTCTCTCTCTTTAATTTTCTATATTGCTAACTTTGTATGCCTCAAAATTTAAATTCCGCTGTGCACTTGATGCTGATTAATTTGGTAACGTAAACTGATATATTTTCTGTTATTTCGAGGTCATTGATACCACGAATTTTCAAGATATCTTGTGCAACCCTTGTGGATCCCATAAGAAATATATTGTGTCATTGGATGAACATTTAGGTCATTTGTCGTCCTCCTGGCTTAATTCTTGTCCAATTAGGGTTTTTGGTTAATCTTGTGCATCCAATAAGTTCATTTGTGAGATTGGATGTGATTTAATTCATTTTTGTCCTCCTAGGCTTATTCTTATTCCAATTAATGGTTAATTAAACCAATCTTGTGCATCCAATAAGTTCATTTGTGTAATTGGATTTGGAATCGATTAATGTATTGGATTCGTCCTCCCTAATACTTTATTGTACTTGTCCCAATAGGGTTTGTCAACCAATATGTGCATTCAAATAAGTTCATTTGTGTCATTGGATGAATGTAACAATCGATTTTTGTCCTCCCTACAATTATTCTTGTCCTCTGGTTTGGCACAATCTTGTGCATCCAACGCCGTTCATTGTGCCTAATCGATTGGATGAACATTTAGGTCATACCACAAAATTGAACTTTTACCTCACTAGGCTTAATCTTGTCCAATAAGGGTTTTTAACTAATTTGTGCATCCAATAAGTTCCATGGCAATTGTCTCAAGTATTTAGGAATCATTCTGTTTCTTGCAGGCTTACTCAGTTAAAATTTAGATTTTTATCCAATGATGTATGAACATTGCAAGATTGGTTATTATGTGTATTTGGATGAAGAATAGGTCCTTTTTCGGAGAAAATGACCTAATGTTTCGTCCAATGACACAAACACACCTATTGGATGCACAAGATGGTTAAAAACCCTAATTGGACAAGAATAAGCCTAGGGAGGACGAAAATGAACCTAAATGTTCATCCAAATGACACAATGAACTATTGGATGCACAAGATTGGTAAAAACCCTAATTTGGACAAGAATAAGCCTAGGGAGGACGAAATGACCTAAATGTTTCATCCAATGACACAAATGAAATTATTGGATGCACAAGAATAGGTTAAAAACCCTAATTGGACAAGAATAAGCCCTAGGGAGGACGAAAATGACCTAAATGTTCGTCCAATGACACAAATGAACTTATTGGATGCACAAGATTGGTTAAAAACCCTAATTGGACAAGAATAAGCCTTCCAGGGACGGACGATAAATGAAAAATTCATCCAATGACACAAATGAACTTATTGGATGCACAAGATTGGTTAAAAACCCTAATTGGACAAGAATAAGCCTAGGGAGGACGAAAATGACCTAAATGTTCATCCAATGACACAAATGAACTTATTGGATGCACAAGATTGGTTAAAAACCCTAATTGGACAAGAATAAGCCTAGGGAGGACGAAAAATGACCTAAATGTTCATCCAATTACACAAAATGAACTGTATTGGATGCACAAGATTGGGTAAAAAACCCTAATTGGACAAGAATAAGCCTAGGGAGGACGAAAATGACCTAAATGTTCATCCAATGACACAAATGATTTGTTGTATTGGATGCACAAGATTGGTTAAAAACCCATAATTGGACAAGAATAAGCCTAGGGAGGACGAAAATGACCTAAATGTTCATCCAATGACACAATGAACTTATTGGATGCACAAGATTGGTTAAAAACCCTAATTGGACAAGAATAAGCCTAGGGAGGACGAAATGACCATTAGGGTTAATCCAATGACACAAATGAACTTATGGATGCACAAGATTGGTTAAAAACCCTAATTGGACAAGAATAAGCCTAGGGAGGACGAGAATGACCTAAAATGTTCAACAATACACAAATGAACTTATTGGATGCACACAAAGATTGGACAAGAATTACGAAACCAAAATTGGACAAGACATCCAATGACATTTTTGTCCAAATGAAAGAAATGAACTTATTGGATGCACAAGATTGGTTAAAACCCTATTATGACAGAATAAGCCTAGGGCTAGCGAAAATGACCTAAATGTTCATCCAATTAACACAAATGAATTTATTGGATGCACACAAGATTGGTTAAAGGTCTAATGGACAAGAATAAGCCTAGGGAGGACGAAAATGACCTAAATGTTCATCCAATTAACACAATGAACTTATTGGATGCACAAGATTGGTTAAAAACCCTAATTGGACAAGAATAACCTAGGGAGGCCTTTCGTTCTTCCAGACACATAGGCTTATTGTTCATCCAATGACAAGAATAAGCCTATACTATTTCATGCAACAAGAACTTATGGATCATGGTTAAAAACCCTAATTGGACAAGAATAAGCCTCTGAGGACGAAAATGACCTAAATGTTCATCAATCACAATGACACTTATTGATGCACAAGATAGGTTAAAAAACCCTAATTGGATGTCCAATAACCTAGGGAGGACGAAATGTACCTAAAAATATTCATTGAGCAAACCACAAGATCTACATACAAGAATGGCTTAGTGGATGTCAAGAATGACATCCAATTACACAAATGAACTTATTCAATGCACTTTAGGTGTCAAATTTTAATTGGACAAGATAAGGCCTAGGCTTATTCTTGTCCAATGTTCATTCTTTTAACCTACTTATTGCATGCACAAGATTGGTTAAAAACCTAATTGGAAGAATAATTTAGAGAGGACGAAAATGGCTTACATATTCCTTCCAATATGGTTTTTGAACCTTATTGGATATCTGGATTGGATATCCAATTCGTCCTCCCTAGGCTATTGTCATTTAGGTTTTTAAAACTTGTGCATCCAAATTGGGTTCATATCATGGATGAACATTTTAGGTCATTTTCCATTGAACCCTAGGCTTATTCTTGTCCAATTAGGGTTTTTAACCAATCTTGTGCATCCCAATAAGTTGTTTGTGTTAATTGGATGAACATTTAGGTCATTTTCGTCCTCCCTAGGCTTATCATGTCCAATTAGGGGTTTTTAACCAATCTTGTGCATCCAATAAGTTTATTGAATCATTAACATTTTGTCATCCTCCCTAGGCTTATTTCTTGTCCATTTAGGTTTTTCAATTGATTCATTGGATGAAATTTAGCATTTCTGTTCTTAGGTAGGACGATCAAATGTTTAATAAATGCATCATTCATTTTGTGTAATTCATGAACATAGGTCATTGAAAGCTTATTGGATTCCAATAAGGGTTTTCATTGTGCATCCAAAGACATTTAGTCATTGGATGAACAATTTAGGAAATCTGTCCTCCTAGGCTTATTCTTGTCCAATTGCCATTTGAACCAATCTTGTGCATCCAATAAGTCCGATTTGTGTCATTGGATGAACATTTAGGTTTGTTATTCGTGAACCTAGGCTTTAATCTTGTCCAACTGGTTCCTAACCAATCTTGTGCATCTAATAAGTTGATTTGTGTCATTGGATGAATATGTGGTCATTTTCGTCCTCCCTAGGCTAATTCTTGTTGTCTCTAACAACTGGATGGTTTCTGAATTTGTTGTCATCCAATAAGTTCACTTTGTGAGGACGAAAACCCAATCTCAGGTTCTTCATCAGTCCTCACTGCTGGATTATTCTGAGCAGGTCATTTCGTCCTCCCTAGGCTTATTCTTGTCCAATTAGGGTTTTTAACCAATCTTGTGCATCCAATAAGTTCATTTGTGTCATTGGATGAAACATTTAGGTCATTTTCGTCCTCCCTAGGCTTATTCTTGTCCAATTAGGGTTTTAACCAATCTTTGCATCCAATAAATCTTGTGCATCCAATATTTCGTCCTCCCTGTCTTGTCCAATTGTTTTTAACCAATCTTGTGCATCCACATTTAGGTCATTTTCATTTTCCTCCCTAGGGCTTATTCTTGTCCAATTAGGGTTTTTAACCAATCTTGTGCATCCAATAAGTTCATTTGTGTCATTGGATGAACATTTAGGTCATTTTCGTCCTCCCTAGGCTTATTCTTGTCCAATTAGGGTTTTTAACCAATCTTGTGCATCCAATAAGTTCATTTGTGTCATTGGATGAACATTTAGGTCATTTTTTCGTCCTCCCTAGGCATATTCTTGTCCAATTAGGTTTTTTAACCAATCTTGTGCATCCAATAGGTGTCATTTTGTGTCATTGGATGAACATTTAGGTCATTTTCGTCCTCCCTAGGCTTATTCTTGTCCAATTAGGGTTTTTAACCAATCTTGTGCATCCAATAAGTTCATTTGTGTCATTGGATGAACATTTAGGTCATTTTCGTCCTCCCTAGGCTTATTCTTGTCCAATTAGGGTTTTTAACCAATCTTGTGCATCCAATAAGTTCATTTGTGTCATTGGATGAACATTTAGGTCATTTTCGTCCTCCCTAGGCTTATTCTTGTCCAATTAGGGTTTTTAACCAATCTTGTGCATCCAATAAGTTCATTTGTGTCATTGGATGAACATTTAGGTCATTTTCGTCCTCCCTAGGCTTATTCTTGTCCAATTAGGGTTTTTAACCAATCTTGTGCATCCAATAAGTTCATTTGTGTCATTGGATGAACATTTAGGTCATTTTCGTCCTCCCTAGGCTTATTCTTGTCCAATTAGGGTTTTTAACCAATCTTGTGCATCCAATAAGTCATTTTTGTGTCATTGGATGAACATTTAGGTCATTTTCGTCGTCTCCCTAGGCTTATTCTTGTCCAATTAGGGTTTTTAACCAATCTTGTGCATCCAATAAGTTCATTTGTGTCATTGGATGAACATTTAGGTCATTTTCGTCCTCCCTAGGCTTATTCTTGTCCAATTAGGGTTTTTAACCAATCTTGTGCATCCAATAAGTTCATTTGTGTCATTGGATGAACATTTAGGTCATTTTCGTCCTCCCTAGGCTTATTCTTGTCCAATTAGGTTTTTAACCAATCTTGTGCATCCAATAAGTTCATTTGTGTCATTGGATGAACATTTAGGTCATTTTCGTCCTCCCTAGGCTTATTCTTGTCCAATTAGGGTTTTTAACCAATCTTGTGCATCCAATAAGTTCATTTGTGTCATTGGATGAACATTTAGGTCATTTTCGTCCTCCCTAGGCTTATTCTTGTCCAATTAGGGTTTTTAACCAATCTTGTGCATCCAATAAGTTCATTTGTGTCATTGGATGAACATTTAGGTCATTTTCGTCCTCCCTAGGCTTATTCTTGTCCAATTAGGGTTTTTAACCAATCTTGTGCATCCAATAAGTTCATTTGTGTCATTGGATGAACATTAGGTCATTTTCGTCCTCCCTAGGCTTATTCTTGTCCAATTAGGGTTTTTAACCAATCTTGTGCATCCAATAAGTTCATTTGTGTCATTGGATGAACATTTAGGTCATTTTCGTCCTCCCTAGGCTTATTCTTGTCCAATTAGGGTTTTTAACCAATCTTGTGTGCATCCAATAAGTTCATTTGTGTCATTGGATGAACATTTAGGTCATTTTCGTCCTCCCTAGGCTTATTCTTGTCCAATTAGGGTTTTTAACCAATCTTGTGCATCCAATAAGTTCATTTGTGTCATTGGATGAACATTTAGGTCATTTTCGTCCTCCCTAGGCTTATTCTTGTCCAATTAGGGTTTTTAACCAATCTTGTGCATCCAATAAGTTCATTTGTGTCATTGGATGAACATTTAGGTCATTTTCGTCTCCCTAGGCTTATTCTTGTCCAATTAGGGGTTTTTAACCAATCTTGTGCATCCAATAAGTTCATTTGTGTCATTGGATGAACATTTAGGTCATTTTCGTCCTCCCTAGGCTTATTCTTGTCCAATTAGGGTTTTTAACCAATCTTGTGCATCCAATAAGTTCATTTGTGTCATTGGATGAACATTTAGGTCATTTTCGTCCTCCCTAGGCTTATTCTTGTCCAATTAGGGGTTTTTAACCAATCTTGTGCATCCAATAAGTTCATTTGTGTCATTGGATGAACATTTAGGTCATTTTCGTCCTCCCTAGCTTATTCTTGTCCAATTAGGGTTTTTAACCAATCTTGTGCATCCAATAAGTTCATTTGTGTCATTGGATGAACATTTAGGTCATTTTCGTCCTCCCTAGGCTTATTCTTGTCCAATTAGGGTTTTTAACCAATCTTGTGCATCCAATAAGTTCATTTGTGTCATTGGATGAACATTTAGGTCATTTTCGTCCTCCCTAGGCTTATTCTTGTCCAATTAGGGTTTTTAACCAATCTTGTGCATCCAATAAGTTCATTTGTGTCATTGGATGAACATTTAGGTCATTTTCGTCCTCCCTAGGCTTATTCTTGTCCAATTAGGGTTTTTAACCAATCTTGTGCATCCAATAAGTTCATTTGTGTCATTGGATGAACATTTAGGTCATTTTCGTCCTCCCTAGGCTTATTCTTGTCCAATTAGGGTTTTTAACCAATCTTGTGCATCCAATAAGTTCATTTGTGTCATTGGATGAACATTTAGGTCATTTTCGTCCTCCCTAGGCTTATTCTTGTCCAATTAGGGTTTTTAACCAATCTTGTGCATCCAATAAGTTCATTTGTGTCATTGGATGAACATTTAGGTCATTTTCGTCCTCCCTAGGCTTATTCTTGTCCAATTAGGGTTTTTAACCAATCTTGTGCATCCAATAAGTTCATTTGTGTCATTGGATGAACATTTAGGTCATTTTCGTCCTCCCTAGGCTTATTCTTGTCCAATTAGGGTTTTTAACCAATCTTGTGCATCCAATAAGTTCATTTGTGTCATTGGATGAACATTTAGGTCATTTTCGTCCTCCCTAGGCTTATTCTTGTCCAATTAGGGTTTTTTAACCAATCTTGTGCATCCAATAAGTTCATTTGTGTCATTGGATGAACATTTAGGTCATTTTCGTCCTCCCTAGGCTTATTCTTGTCCAATTAGGGTTTTTAACCAATCTTGTGCATCCAATAAGTTCATTTGTGTCATTGGATGAACATTTAGGTCATTTTCGTCCTCCCTAGGCTTATTCTTGTCCAATTAGGGTTTTTAACCAATCTTGTGCATCCAATAAGTTCATTTGTGTCATTGGATGAACATTTAGGTCATTTTCGTCCTCCCTAGGCTTATTCTTGTCCAATTAGGGTTTTTAACCAATCTTGTGCATCCAATAGTTCATGTGTGTCATTGGATGAACATTTAGGTCATTTTCGTCCTCCCTAGGCTTATTCTTGTCCAATTAGGGTTTTTAACCAATCTTGTGCATCCAATAAGTTCATTTGTGTCATTGATGAACATTTAGGTCATTTTCGTCCTCCCTAGGCTTATTCTCTGTCCAATTAGGTTTTTAACCAATCTTGTGCATCCAATAAGTTCATTTGTGTCATTGGATGAACATTTAGGTCATTTTCGTCCTCCCTAGGCTTATTCTTGTCCAATTAGGGTTTTTAACCAATCTTGTGCATCCAATAAGTTCATTTGTGTCATTGGATGAACATTTAGGTCATTTTCGTCCTCCCTAGGCTTATTCTTGTCCAATTAGGGTTTTTAACCAATCTTGTGCATCCAATAAGTTCATTTGTGTCATTGGATGAACATTTAGGTCATTTTTTCGTCCTCCCTAGGCTTATTCTTGTCCAATTAGGGTTTTTAACCAATCTTGTGCATCCAATAAGTTCATTTGTGTCATTGGTCATTGGATGAACATTTAGGTCATTTTCGTCCTCCCTAGGCTTATTCTTGTCCAATTAGGGTTTTTTAACCAATCTTGTGCATCCAATAAGTTCATTTGTGTCATTGGATGAACATTTAGGTCATTTTCGTCCTCCCTAGGCTTATTCTTGTCCAATTAGGGTTTTTAACCAATCTTGTGCATCCAATAAGTTCATTTGTGTCATTGGATGAACATTTAGGTCATTTTCGTCCTCCCTAGGCTTATTCTTGTCCAATTAGGGTTTTTAACCAATCTTGTGCATCCAATAGTTCATTTGTGTCATTGGATGAACATTTAGGTCATTTTCGTCCTCCCTAGGCTTATTCTTGTCCAATTAGGGTTTTTAACCAATCTTGTGCATCCAATAAGTTCATTTGTGTCATTGGATGAACATTTAGGTCATTTTCGTCCTCCCTAGGCTTATTCTTGTCCAATTAGGGTTTTTAACCAATCTTGTGCATCCAATAAGTTCATTTGTGTCATTGGATGAACATTTAGGTCATTTTCGTCCTCCCTAGGCTTATTCTTGTCCAATTAGGGTTTTTTAACCAATCTTGTGCATCCAATAAGTTCATTTGTGTCATTGGATGAACATTGAACAGGTCATTTTCGTCCTCCCTAGGCTTATTCTTGTCCAATTAGGGTTTTTAACCAATCTTGTGCATCCAATAAGTTGTTTGTGTCATTGGATGAACATTTAGGTCATTTTCGTCCTCCCTAGGCTTATTCTTGTCCAATTAGGGTTTTTAACCAATCTTGTGCATCCAATAAGTTCATTTGTGTCATTGGATGAACATTTAGGTCATTTTCGTCCTCCCTAGGCTTATTCTTGTCCAATTAGGGTTTTTAACCAATCTTGTGCATCCAATAAGTTCATTTGTGTCATTGGATGAACATTTAGGTCATTTTCGTCCTCCCTAGGCTTATTCTTGTCCAATTAGGGTTTTTAACCAATCTTGTGCATCCAATAGGTTCATTTGTGTCATTGGATGAACATTTAGGTCATTTTCGTCCTCCCTAGGCTTATTCTTGTCCAATTAGGGTTTTTAACCAATCTTGTGCATCCAATAAGTTCATTTGTGTCATTGGATGAACATTTAGGTCATTTTCGTCCTCCCTAGGCTTATTCTTGTCAAATAGGGTTTTTAACCAATCTTGTGCATCCAATAAGTTCATTTGTGTCATTGGATGAACATTTAGGTCATTTTCGTCCTCCCTAGGCTTATTCTTGTCCAATTAGGGTTTTTAACCAATCTTGTGCATCCAATAAGTGTCATTTTGTGTCATTGGATGAACATTTAGGTCATTTCGTCCTCCCTAGGCTTATTCTTGTCCAATTAGGGTTTTTAACCAATCTTGTGCATCCAATAAGTTCATTTGTGTCATTGGATTAACATTTAGGTCATTTTCGTCCTCCCTAGGCTTATTCTTGTCCAATTAGGGTTTTTAACCAATCTTGTGCATCCAATAAGTTCATTTGTGTCATTGGATGAACATTTAGGTCATTTTCGTCCTCCCTAGGCTTATTCTTGTCCAATTAGGGTTTTTAACCAATCTTGTGCATCCAATAAGTTCATTTGTGTCATTGGATGAACATTTAGGTCATTTTCGTCCTTCCTAGGCTTATTCTTGTCCAATTTAGGTTTTTAAACCAATCTTGTGCATCCAATAAGTTCATTTGTGTCATTGGATGAACATTTAGGTCATTTTCGTCCTCCCTAGGCTTATTCTTGTCCAATTAGGGTTTTTAACCAATCTTGTGCATCCAATAAGTGTGTTTGTGTATCATTGGATGAACATTTAGGTCATTTTCGTCCTCCCTAGGCTTATTCTTGTCCAATTAGGGTTTTTAACCAATCTTGTGCATCCAATAAGTTCATTTGTGTAATTGGATGAACATTTAGGTCATTTTCGTCCTCCCTAGGCTTATTCTTGTCCAATTAGGGTTTTTAACCAATCTTGTGCATCCAATAATGTTCATTTGTGTCATTGGATGAACATTTAGGTCATTTTCGTCCTCCCTAGGCTTATTCTTGTCCAAATAGGGTTTTTAACCAATCTTGTGCATCCAATAGGTGTGTTTGTGTCATTGGATGAACATTTAGGTCATTTTCGTCCTCTCTAGGCTTATTCTTGTCCAATTAGAGTTTTTAACCAATCTTGTGCATCCAATAAGTTCATTTGTGTCATTGGATGAACATTTAGGTCATTTTCATCCTCCCTAGGCTTATTCTTGTCCAATTACTGTTTTTAACCAATCTTGTGCATCCAATAAGTTCATTTGTGTCATTGGATTGAACATTTAGGTCATTTTCGTCCTCCCTAGGCTTATTCTTGTCCAATTAGGTTTTTAACCAATCTTGTGCATCCAATAAGTTCATTTGTGTCATTGGATTAACATTTAGGTCATTTTCGTCCTCCCTAGGCTTATTCCAGTCCAATTAGGGTTTTTAACCAATCTTGTGCATCTAGTAGGTGTGTTTGTGTCATTTGATTAACATTTAGGTCATTTTCGTCCTCCCTAGGCTTATTCTTGTCCAATTAGGGTTTTTAACCAATCTTGTGCATCCAATAAGTTTGTTTGTGTCATTGGATGAATATTTAGGTCATTTTCGTCCTCCCTAAGCTTATTCTAGTCCAATTAGGGTTTTTAACCAATCTTGTGCATCCGATTAGTGTGTTTGTGTCATTGGATTAACATTAAGGTCATTTTTGTCCTCCTTAGGCTTAATCTTGTCCAATTAGTATTTTTAACCAATCTTGTGCATCCAATAGGTGTGTATGTCATTGGAATAACATTTAGGTCATTTTCGTCCTCCCTAGGCTTATTCTAGTCGAATTAGGTTTTTAACCATTCTTGTGCATTGAATAGGTGTGTTTGTGTCATTAGATTAATATTTAGGTTATCTTCGTCCTCCCTAGGCTTATTCTAGTTCAATTAGGGTTTTTAACCAATCTTGTGCAACCAATAAGTTGATTTGTGTCATTGGATTAACATTTAGGTTATTTGTGTCATTGGATTAACATTTAGGTCATTTTCGTTTATGAGAGTTAGTCTAAAAAAGATCAGGCTCATGATGCCAATTGTAGTAAATTATGGCCTCTATTTGTTAAAAAATATATGAGAAATGTCTTTACTAATTTTACAAGATTATTAATCAGATTAACAATGATCGGTTACATAATTTATTCAGGAACAAAGATTCACAATTGCATGAATTATCAATATAAGAGTACAGATACAATGCTTATTCAAAAGATTAATCAAGACAGTAATTTACCAATACAAACATTCAAGAATAAGCATTCAAACAATATTAAAATAAAGAGAAAATATAATAAAATCGTGCACCAGGATTTATACTGGTTCGGCTATCTGTTTGATAGGCTACATCCAATCCTGAAATCTAAACCAAATTTCAGCCTTTCCAGTATAATCGACTTGAGTACGTTTTACAGATCTTCCAGCTCACACATGGCCTATCTATCCAACTCACTCGTTTCTATTACAATGCCACTTTATCCTAGAGTTACTCGCCAAACCCTCACAAGATCAAGATGAGACTTCTTCTTGATGAACAAACGCACCAAACAAAGATAGTCACCAGTTTACACTACTGGATTTCCAGAACTTTTTTTACAGATTGTTTTTACATAAAAGATAAAAGAGGACAAATGATGATGACTCAATCACAATATGAATTTCACACAAAAAGGATTTGCCAAATGAGTATTTTGTGTGTGGTTACAATTATTTCTTTCAAAGTGTTTTTCCTGGTTTTTGTATTGTGAAAACGTGTAATGAATAACTATTTCAAGTGTAGTGTATTAGTTGTTAGAAAATGTGATTGAATCTGTAGCACCCGATTTTTAAAGCGAGGGTGTATTTTTTTTCAAAAGAAATTAAAATAAAACAGAGAAATAAATGAGGTAATAACTTTGGATAAATAATCGAGTCATTATAATTTATAAGCAGCGGAAAAATTTCTCAAAATATGAATCCAAAATATTTACACATCAAAAAGCGGTACATGTAACCCACCGAAAATAACATGTCAAGCTGACAATATTAGTAAAAGTACAGTTTTCCAGTTCAAAATAACGTAATCCAAAAAAGACATAAGTTCCCTCTATGTCATCCTAATCTGATCATTCTTCAAAAAAACTATAGCTATACACCCTGAGTGATCTCCACGCGCCCCGTGAGATCCTCCTAACGTAGCTCCAATGAAGCATTCCAATCTACATTCCCCTCCGTAGGGTACGAACCGGTAGGATTGTCCTGGCTCTCATCTGAGGCAAAGCCCAGATTTGCACAATAGTTGTAAAGGGTCACCGACCAAATTAACAGTTAACACATAACATTTAAGTTTTTAAATGCACAAAATAACCTTTCAACTAAGCATGCACCTTAAAAATGAAATCAAAATAAGGTTCTCAATTCAACAAGTATATACACAACAACCAAGACATTGATAAATCAATGAGCAATCTGTTATCTAACTCAAAAATAAGAATTTTCACTGGGCCAATCGATTGGGAAATCGATTTGGATGAAGGATTTTTGTAAAAACTGAACTCTGAGCTTAATTCAATCGATTGGGAAATCGATTGAATGAATAACTGAGCCCCTATGTTGATGTCAATCGATTTCCAAATCGATTTCTTAAAAGTTTGGAAAAACATATTTATACAATCGATTGGCAAATCGATTATGTCAATTTAGGAAAGTCCCTATAACTCATCCAATCGATTGGGAAATCGATTTCTCTGCATATTTCTTCCAAAATACATAAACTAACTCAATCACAAGTCATACACAATTCCCACACGATCACCACGACAAATTGAGTTTCGAAATAGTTTTACAACCCATCACTTTTACACACAATAATCAATTCATAACACTTAGCAATTTTCGACACCATTACCACGACAACTCAAATTCAAAACACTCAATCATAAACTTAAATCAACCACGACTCGCGTGCCAAGCACCCTAATGCGATGCGTATATGCCAAAATGCATGGACTCGGAATTCCAAACCAAAACCATCCTCGAAGGGCCGTAAATCATAATTGTACCGCCTATCGCAGGCCAAAGTACCAATTACCGAGGTGCCACCTATCACGGGTCAGCACGATTTACTAAAAAAAAAAACATAAATCATAAACGTACCACCTATCACGGGTCAATAGTGTTTACCGAGGTGCCACCTATCACGGGTCAGCACGATTTACTAAAAGAAAAAGCGTAAATCGTAAACGTACCGCCTATTACAGACCAAAGTACTATTTATCGAGGTGCCACCTATCACGGGTCAGCACAATTTACCAAAACGTAAATCGTAAAGGTACCACCTATCACGGATCATTACTGTTTACCGAGGTGCCACCTATCACGGGTCAGCACGATTTACCAAAATGAAATGCATGAGCATACACAAACTCCATCCACCACAATCGTTAAGCAAATGCAGATATTAAAAGATTCCCCATTTTTAATACTCATTTAACTTAAACGATTTTCACAACAAACATTAAGCAAACAAAAATATTAAGAGAATCCCATTCTTAATATTGTGTTTAACGTAAACGATTTTCCAAACACAAACATTAAGTAAACAAGACATTAAGAGATTCCCCATTCTTAATACTCATTTAACTTAAACGATTTTCCAAAACAACATTAAGTAAACAAGACATTAAGTGATTCCCCATTCTTAATACTCATTTAAGTTAAACGATTTTCCAAAACAACATTAAGTAAACCGAGATATTAAAAGATTCCCATTTTTAATACTCGTTTAACTCTAATGGTTTTCACGCCAACATTAAGTAAACGTAGACATTAGGAGATTCCCCATTCTTAATACTCGTTTAACTCTAATGGTTTTCAAATTCCACACAAAACACACTCAAACCTATTATCAGATCCAATCCACAACTCACACCATAACACATCAATTCATTTCTCCACAGAATCCAACCATACGCACATCAAATTCATCAGTATTAATTAAGAACACGTCAAATACGACGAACACAAATCAACACAATCCACCACTCAAGCACAACAAGTTTCATTTACTCAAAATCATACTTAAATGAGTTTAAATTCATTTTCCACGAAACATTCATCAATATAACCAAAAACCTAACTCTAAGATTTTAACCATAAAGCCTTAGATTTATTTTCCCCCAATCAATCACTCTTCTACCCTAACAAAATTCTTTTCCACACAATCATAGATAAGTCCCTAAAATGCAAACTAAAAGTTTGGAAGGAGCCCTTACCTTAACGTTAGCTTTAACGTGCGAACACGGTACTGCGAGTAATCCGGTAAAATCTCCGCTCGCAACGCCGCTTCCAAAGTTGTTCCCTAGCACCTAGCGTGGTAGTGAGCAACTTTCCCTTCTATCCCTTCGCGAAACGAAGCTTAATCTAGATGAAACGTGAGGTTTGTGTTTGACGGTTTTGAAATCCCTAACTCCGTTTTCGAATCCGAGAAGAGGAAGGAGTTGGGAACTTGATCTTTCTCACCCACTAGCCTGGGTTTATTCTTGAACTTAAAGCAAGCAAAGAAAACGAAAAATGGAAGAAGGAGGGAGGGAGGTTCACGCAAGGCAGGGAGAGGAAGGAGATGGAAATGTTTTCTTTCTTTTCTTTCCTTCCTTTCTACTTCCTTTTCTTTTCTCTCCAAACAAATATATATCTATATATTTATATATATATATAATATTTATATTATATATATATATATATATATATATATTAATTACTTGTAACAATATCTCCAATACTAGATATTTAATTAAATTTTACCATTTCACCCAATAACGCATTAAATTCTCGTAACAGGATCACCACACTTAATTTAATTTTTATCTGACGAGTAATTTTTAATCGCAGTCAAAAATATCTCTTTTTGATCATATAAATTCGAAAATATTAATACTTGGCTAAAAAAGTCTCAAGCCAAAATCCAAAAAATACACAAAGATACATAAGGTAACTTTAAATTATGGGTCTTACATTACTACCCCCTAAATTAGTTTCGTCCTCGAACTATGCGTCGATAAATAACTCTGGGTGTTGTTCTTCATCTTCTCTCCCAGTTCCCAAGTCGCATCGTCCAGTAATTGGGTTCCAAATCAACTTGACCAATGAAACATCCTTGGGTCCTTAATCGCTTAATCTCCTGTCATCAGTTCGTGGGGTGTGGTGCAGACAGGAGCAGCACGTATTCCACATTGAATCGAATGAAAGGTATCCTTCAAGTTGGATGTGTCCTGGTTTCGATTAGTCACATGAAGATGGATCTGCTCAAGATATTGTCCTGGCACTGTGTGACATCATTGAAACACGGGTCATGAATATATGGACAAATATCGGGGGACCAGGGTGCATGGACTGCGTCTGGATATGACATCGAGAGTAAGCCATCGAGAGTACGGCGCAGATTCGTGCAGAAATCTGAATGATTGGTCCATGAAGTTCGAGTCAATTCTTCGTTTCAAAGCTTACCTACTGCACTACGTGTAGGGAGTAGATGTCCAGAATATATCATGGTCCGACTGGTGTGAATTCTAAAAAGTCTGCGACCTTGTTCCGGTAACTCTTCTGAGATCCTGTGAAGTTTTCATTTCTCCTTGATCTTCCTTACCTTGCTGTGTCGTTGCAAGCCATCTCGTTCCGGTCCGACATCATACTTGTCACCTCCTTATACCGAACACAAGGGCGTTTGACACTTGCCCAATAAAGCTCATAATGGTGGAATTCCAATACTTGCGTGAACTATTGTTGTAGGTGAACTCAATCAACGAGAAGAAGCTCACAGTTGTCAGATGGGAGAGGTAGGGGGCCACCGGTCGAGAACTTCCCCTATCCATCTAATACCAATGCTTCTCAACAGATTTCCACGGGACTGATTTCGTCTTTCATCCTGTCCGTCCGTTTGTGGATGGTAAGCTGAACCTCAATCGAGTTTCGTTCCCAAGCTTCGTGCAATGCTCCCCCAAAACGTATGTGAACTTCGGTCACGGTCTGATACAATACTCGATGGTACCCCGTTAACCTCACAATTTTCAGCAATGTAGATCTCTGTTAGCTGATCTACCTATAGGTGGTCTTTACCGGGCAAAAAGTGAAGGGATTTAATCATATTCGATCTACTATCACCCTAAAAATCATTCTTTCTCCATTGGTTTTTGGCAAATCCAAGTATAAATCCATGGAATGCTGTCACTTCATTCAGGTATTCTAAAGGTTTCACATCCCAGCAGGTCGCTGATGTTCCCCTTCACTTTCTGACAAGTTAAGACAGTGATACATATTCCGCTACCATTTCTTCATTCCAGGCCACCATAGTTCTGCCTCAAATCCTGATAATCTGTTGCCCAGGATGAATACTCAACTTGCTCTTATGAGCCTCTTCTAAGATCGTTTCCTCATATCTAAAATTCCTGGTAACAAATTCCTACCATTACAATCGCAATCAATTATCTGATCACATCTTGAACTCAGTCGTATTCCCTGCACTTTAGGTTCCTCTCTCTTCTTGTATTAAGACATCATCTTGAGAGATTTGCATGTCTTCAAGTAGTCCACTCAAATTTTAATCATCCGAATTTCAAATTCCCCGTGCAACTCTACGTTCAAGTGTAGATACTCTAAAGCTCCCACAACTCTTGTTGTCTAAGCCATAATGTGGAAGAACCGAGACACTTCTTTACTCAACGCATTCAGCCACTACATTGCCTTCCCAGGGTTGGTACTGCACTGAAAATCAAAATCTTGAGAGCGCCATCCATCGTCTCTGGCGGCATGTTCAATTCCTTGATCAAACAAATATTTCAAACTTTTATTGGTCATCGACACACTGTGACGGGCCCATATAAATAGTGCCTCCAGATCTTCAATGCAAAACAACAGCAGCAGACTCCAAATCATGAGTAGGTAGTTTCTCTCATGAATCTTCAATTGCCTTGAGGCATAAAGCTACGATTTTTTGTGTTGCATCAAGAAACACATTTACCCCCAAACTTGGTGATGATGCATCAACAAATAAACTTCATAGGGTTCTTCTGTTTGCGGTAATACCAATACTGGTGAGGTCGTCAATTTTCTACTTTAGTAACAAAATTTCCTCACACTTCTCGTCCATGCCGACACGGTTTGATCCTTTTGGTAAGTTGTGTCAATGGAGTCACAATCTTAGCAAAACCTTCAATAAACCTCTGTAGTACCCTGCCAATCCTACGAAACTTTCGTATGTCAAGACAGTCGCGGCTGTTCCAGCAAGAAATCCCTCAATCTTAGCTGGATCTACAACGATTCCTTCTTGGTTATCAATGTCCTAAGAAATTCACCCTTTTCTAAGCCAGAATTACACTTCGACAGATTGGCATACAATTGCTTCGCGTAAATCTCAGAACTTCGACGTAGATGTTTCCATCTCTTCGTCAGTTCTCGAATAAAGTTAATATATCATCATGAACACCAAAACAATTTTTAGGAATGGACATAAATGAATTCTATTCATTACGTCCTGAAAATTCCTGCGCGCATTGGTAACCCAAACGGCAATGACGAAATATATTCATATGTCCGTAACTGTATGGGTTCTGAAAGCAATCTTCTGAATAGCTCCCTTCCTTACTGATCTGATGGTAACCCGACTTCAAGTCAATCTCGAAAATATCGCGCCCCTCTTAATTGATCCATATAATCATCAATGCGTGGCAAAAGGAAACGATATTCTAATAAGTTGCCTTATAAGCTGTCATAACACACATAAGCGGAGCTCTGTCCTTCTTCTTAACTAGCAAACTGGAGCTCCCATGTGATACCATTGGTCTTATAAATTTCCCTCCACAAGTCTTTCAATTTGGCCTTTGAGCTCACTTTAATTCAATGGCGACATTCGATACAAGTGCCATTGAAATAGGTCTGATTCCCTGGGTGCAAATCAATGAAAATTCCACTTCTCTTACCGGTGGCAATCCTGGAATTTCCATTGGAAATACGTCCCGGTACTCATTGACAGCATCACACTTCTATGTTCACATTTAATCTTTGCCATCCACATTAGCCAGGGACAAAAAACTCAATGAGTCCCTTCTCTTAGCGACACTTCGGAGTTTGTTAGCGGCTAGATACTTAACAAATTCCTCGGTTCAGGGAAAAGAACCAAATTTAGAGCACAATCAAGAATCGCAGTAATGAACGACATCCAATCCATAACCGGAATGACTCGGCGATTGTAAGGTAAACAAATCAAATTAATCAAGAAATCTCTTTTTGTATAGTTACTTGACAATGTAAACATGCAGAATTTACTGTCAAAGTCTTAAGCAGGTGGTAGAACAACCAAATCAAAGATAGAGCGACACAGATACTTCAAAAGATTCACAAATCATAGCAATGAGGAATGGTTTGCCCCCGGAATCAAAAAGTGCAGTTTAGAGTGTTACTGCAATCTCAAGTTCACGTTGAATCAGATTGCCAGATGGATTCAGCTTCAGCACTCCGCATAACGCGTCCTCTAGCGATAGGCGGTAGCCCTAGTTACATTCACAACTGTTCCACCACCTTTGGAGTCGTGCAATCCCTTGCATGTGCCTGGCTTCCGACAATTGTAATAGGTGAGGCCATTAGAGGTACAGAGCACTACATAATGGTCCTCTCCCCACCTCGGAAACATCGAAGCACTTGTCCCATGTCTTCCGAAACTTCTGGTTTCCCTGGGCAATTCTGCCACCGTTGTTATTCCGTGGTCGATTATAAGGTTTAGGCAAACTTGTTTCCCTTGTTCTGATAATTCACTCCGATAAGGCCTCCTGAATTAAATTCCTCCTGCGGCTTAGCCTCTGTTAATTTCATATCCTAACCTCTCTTACATTTTTCACATAGCGCTTGGAACGTTGAATTCCAAGGGTAAGACGGAGTTTGAATCTCATACTTTATCCGTCTTGGAAATGATGAACACATGAATGGTCATCATAGCTCTTCACTGAAAAACCAAAGTATCTCCATGCGATTTCAAACTTAGCAGATATTCACCCACGGTCACTGTTCCCCTGATGAGTTTCAGAATCATCACCCAGCTTAGTCCTGGTACTCATCGGGAAGTATTTTTCAAGAACTTCTTTTGAATGATTTCCCAGTTCTTCCTCCCTCGTGAGCTGATCTCATCACATCTTGCACTCCTCACACAGTATCAGCATCCCCTTATAGCATATAAGTTGGCATAGCTGACCTTTATTCTGCCTGACAATCAATCATTTCGAGATCTTCTCCACTTGCTTGATCCATTTGATCGCGCTTCTCTGAATTTTCCATCCCCCATTAAACTTGGGAGGATTGTAAACGACGGAAGTCTTACTAATCCTTCTTGACTCTGCAGCACGGATCTCTCTTCCCTCTTTTCAAGATCACGTTGAGTCTGGCAACAGTCTGTGCAGCAAGAGCAGCATGTTGTTCATTAGCCTCCGCCTTTGAATCGTCCCTATTAGCATTTTGGCTCTTGGACGTCACCTCCTTCTTGCGCATGGTTATTCCTAAAAACCATCATCAAGTAGGGTCTAAACACTACTTCAATAATTCTCAAACTAGCTTCCCGACCACCTAACACATATAATTAATTGCGGACCTGACAACTCAACCCCTAACCGACGCATGATCAGATAATAACTCCCAACTTATAGGGTTATGCCTACAAATCTATAACTAGGCTCCCAACAGCCCCAAGAAAACGAAAACCAAAGGCTCTGATCAAAATGTACACCCCGATTTTCAAAGCAAGGGTGTATTTTTTTTCAAAGAATTAAAATAAAACAGAGAAATAAATGAGGTATAACCTGGATAAATAATCGAGTCATTATAATTATAAGCAAGCGAAAGAATGTTCTCAAAATATGAAATCTCAAAATATTTACACATCAAAAAGCGGTACAGTAACCAGCCGAAAATAACGATGTCAAGCTGACTATTAGTAAAAGTACAGTTTTCCAGTTCAAATACGTAATCCAAAAATAGACATAAGTTCCTCTGATGTCATCCTAATCTGATCATTCTTACAAAAAAAACTATAGGCTATACACTGAGTGATCTCACCGCCTGCGTGAGTCCTCCTAATGTAAGCTCTAGTCAAACATTCCCATCTAGCATTCCCCTCCGTAGGGTAACGAACCGGTAGGATTGTCCTGGCTCTCATCTGAGGGCAAAGCCCAATTCCACAATAGTTGTAAGGGTTACCGACCGAGAAATAATCAGTTACAACATAACATTTTAAGTTTTTAAATGCACAAAATAACTTTCAAACTAGCATGCACCTTAAAAAGATTCCATAGTGCTAAAAGTTCATGTGACACTTGCCAAAATAAAATGAAATCAAAATAAGGTTCTCAATTCAACAAGTAATACATAACAACCAAGACATGATAATAAATCAAGAGCAATCGTTATCTACCAAATATAGAATTTTCACTGGGCCAATCGATTGGGGAAATCGATTGCATGAAATACTGAGCCCTGTGTTGATGCCAATACGATTTCCAAATCGATTTCTTAAAAGTTTGGAAAAAACATATTTCTACAATCGATAGGCAAATCGAATTATGTCTATTTAGGAAAGATACCTGTAACTCATCCAATCGATTGGGAAATCGATTTCTCTGCCATATTCTTCCAAAATACATAAACTAAACTCAATCACATTATACACAATTCCACATCTTAACATTAGCAATTCCCACAACGATCATCCACGAAAATTGAGTTTCGAAATAGTTTTACAAACCATCACTCTTACACACATAATCAATTCAAACACTTAGCAATTTTTCGACACATTACCACGAAACTCAAATTAAAAACACTTCAATCATAAACTTAAATCAACCCACGGACTCGCGTGCCAAAAGCACCCTAATGCGATGCGTAATATGCCAAATCATGGACTTCGGAATTCCGAAACCAAAACCCTCCTCGAAGGGCCGTAAAATCATAATTGTCTGCCTATCGCCAGGCCAAAGTACGCAATTACAGAGGTGCCACCCTATCACGGGTCAGCGATTTACTAAAAAAACGTAAATCATAAAATGTACCACTAACACGGAGTCAGACTGTTTACCGAGGTGCCAAAAACCTATTCACGAGTCAGCACGATTTCTAAAAGAAAAAGCGTAAATCGTAAAACAGTACCGCCTATCAACAGGCCAAAGTACTATTTACGAGGTGCACCTATCACGGGTCAACAAATTTACCAAAAACGTAATCGTAACGTACACCTATCACGGGTAGTATCGTTACCGAGGTGCACCTTCACGGGTTCAGCACGATTTACCAAAATGAATGCATGGCATACACAAACCTCCAATCCACCACAATTCGTTAAGCAAATGCACGATATTAAAGATTCCCCCATTTTATACTCATTTAAAGCTTAAACGATTTTCACAACAAACATTAAGCAAAACAGAAATATTAAGAGATCCATTCTTAATATTCTTTTAAACTTAACGATTTTCCACAACACAAACATTAAGTAAACAAGACATTAAGAGATCCCCATTCTTAATAAGCATTTAACTTAAACGATTTTCCAAAGAACCACATTAAGTAAACAAGAACATTAAAGAAGATTCCATTCTAATACTCATTTAACTTAAAACGATTCCAAACAACATAAGTAAACCGAGATATTAAAAGATTCCCCAATTTTTAATACTCGTTTAACTCTAATGGTTTTCATGCAACATTAAGTAACGTAGACATTAAGAAGATTCCCATATAATACTCGTTTAACTACTAATGGTTTCAATCCACAACAAAACGACAGTCAAACTAATTATCGAATCCAATCGACACTCACACCATAACCAATCAATTCATTTCTCCACAGACAATCCAACATCACGCACATCAATTTCATCAGTATAATTAAGACACGCATACGACGAAACAAATAACACAATCCACCACTCAAGCCAACAAGTTTCATTTACTCAAAATCATCATAATGAGTTTAAATTCATTTTCCACGAACAATCATCAATATAACCAAACATACTCTAAGATTTTACGCCATAAAGCTTAGATTCTATTTTCCCCCAAATCAACACTCTAACCCTAACAAAATTCTTTTCCAACACATCATAGATAAGTCCCTAAATGCAACTAAAGTTTGGAAGAGCCCTTACCTAACGTTAGCTTTACGTGCGACAACGGTACCCGAGTAAATCGGTAAATCTCGCTTAGCAAGCACTTCCAAAAGTTGGTTCCCATAGCACCAGTAGCGTGGTGTGAGCAACTTTCCCTTCTATCCCTTCGCTGATACGAAGCTTAGATCTATGATGAACGGGGAAGGTTTGTGTTTGACGGTTTTGAATCCCTAAACCCGTTTTCGAATCCGAGAAGGAGGAAGAGGAGTTGGGAACTTGATCTTTCTCACCACACTAGCCTTGGGTTAATTCTTGAAACTTAAAGGAGCAACAAAATGAAAAGGGAGAAGGAGGGAGATGGCGCGCGACAGAGGAAGAAGAAGAAGATGTTCTCGCGAGGGAAATTCTTTTCTTTCTGTTTTCCTTTCTTCCTTTTTCGCTTTTCTGCTATTTCCTTTTTCCTTTCCTTTTGCCCTCCAAACATATATATAATACTATATATATATATAATATATAATTACTTTTAACAAATATCTCCAAATATCTAGATTTTATTAAATTTAACCATTTCACCATAACGCATTAATTCCTCCGTAAAGGATTCACCACACTGTAATTTAATTTATTTTATTTCAAAACCCCGAGTATAAATTTTTTAAATTTTGGCTCACAAATATCTTTTTGATCTATAAATTCAGAAATATTAATACTTTGGCTAAAAAGGTCTCCGAGCCAAAATCCAAAATACACAAAAAGATACCTAAGGTAACTTTAAAATTATGGGTCTTACAGAAATCAGCTTATATTATTCAGAATAAACATCAGGACAATCGATTTCCTTAATCGATTTTATAAAAGTTTAAAAACCAGCTTAATCGATTGCCCAAATCGATTATCGCGTTTCTTGTTTTTCTTGAATCTTGAATAATATAAGAACATGAATTCGTTGCCAATCGATTCTTTAATGCTAAATACAGAAACTAATCTAAGATATATTCAGAATCGATTGAGTAATCGATTAAGGTGTTTTGTTCAAACAACAGATCAAAATAATCGATTGGGTCATGTCGCATATATTTCATGTCATATTGGATTTGGCAATGAGGCCTAATTATTCCTGTAACTCAAGACATTTAGTTCAATCGAATTTGTAATCGATTTGGCTGATCACAGTGAACTCAGACATTTTTAATGCATCGATTTGCCAATCGACTTGGGCTGGTCCACAGTGAACTCCAATATTTTAAATCCAATCGAATTTGCCATGAATTGACTGGTCACAGTGACTCCACTATTTAATTCAATCGATTGCTTGTTACAGGTCAGCTCATCTATTTTTGTTGAATACGATGTGCCAAGCG
>PGTU02013021.1:0-48852 GCA_002896215.2 Cicer echinospermum | reverse complement strand
ATTGGATGCACAAGATTGGTTTTAAAAACCCTATTGGACAGATAACAGGGAGGACGACAATGACCTAAATGTTAATCCACATCACATTGAACTTTATTGTATGCGACAGATTGGTTTAAAATCCGTAATTGACAGAAATAAGCTAGGTGAGGACAAAAGACCTAAAGTTATTATACCAATGACACAGCTTATTGATGCACAAGATTGGTTAAAAACCTTATTGGAGAATAACCTAGGAAGGACGAAAATGACTAAATGTTAATCCAATTAACACAAATCGAACCTTATTGGATCAACAGATTGGTTAAAAAGTCCCTAATTGACAAGAATAAGCCTAGGGTAGACGAAACTACCTAAATGTTCTATCCAATACGACACACATGAATTGGTGCACAAGATTGGTTAAAAACCCTAATTGGACAAGAATAAGCCTAGGAGGAGACGAAATGACCTAATGTTCATCCATACACACAATCATGAACTTATGATGCACAAGTTGGTTAAAAAACCTAAATGACAAGAATAGGCCTAGGGAGGACAAAATGACTAAATGTTCATCCATGACAACACACTATTGGATGCAACAAGATTGGTTAAAAACCCTAATTGGATACAGAATAACCTAGGAGGACGAAAGACCTAAATATTAATCCAATGACCAAAATAACTTACGGATGCACAAGATTGGTTAAAACCCTATTGGACAAGAATAACTAGAGGAGGACGAAAATGATAAATGTTCATCCAATGACACAAACACCCTATTGGATGCACAAGATTGGTTAAAAACCCTAATTGGACAAGAAAAGCTAGGAGGACGAAAATGACCTAAATGTTCATCAATGACACAAATGAATATTGGATGCACAAGATGGTTAAAAACCTAAATGGACAAGAATAGCCTAGGGACGGACGAAATGACCTAAATGTCATCCAATTACACATGAACTTATTGGATGCACAAGATTGGTTAAAACCCTAATTGACAAGAATGCTGGGAGGACGAAATGTGAAATGTTAATCAAAGACACAAATGAACTTATTGGATGCACAAGACGTGTTAAAAACTAATTGAAGAACAATACAGCTAGGGAGGACGAAAATGACCTAAATTGTCATCAATGAACACAAACACACCTATTGGATGCATAGATTTAAAAACCTAATTGGACAAAATAAGCCTAGGGACGACGAAAATGACTAAATGTTCATCCAATGACACAAATGAACTTATTGGATGACACAGATTGGTTAAAAACCTAATTGGACAGAATAAGCCTAGGAGGACGAAAATGACCTAAATGTTCTCCAATATACACAAAAACACTATTGGATGCACAAGATTGGTTAAAACCTATTGGAAAGAATAAGCCTAGGGAGGACGAAAATGACCTAAATGTTCATCCAATGACACAATGAACTCTATTGGATGCACAAGAATTGGTTAAAAACCTAATTGGACAAGAATAACCTAGGGGACCGAAAATGACTAAATGTTAATCCAATACACAAATGAACTTTTGGATGCACAAGATTGGTTAAAAACCCTAATTGACAGATAATAGCCTAGGAGGACAAAATGAACTAAATGTTCATCCAATGACAAAAACCACTTATTGATGCACAAGATTGGTTAAAAACCCTAATTGGACAGCATAAGCTAGGGAGGACGAAAATGACTAAATGTTATCATATACCAAAGAACTATGATGCACAAATTGTTAAAAACCCTAATTGGACTAGAATAAGCTAGGGAGGACGAAAATGACTAAATGTTCATCCAATGAACAAACACCTATTGGATGCACAGATTGGTTAAACCTAATTGGACAAGAATAACCTAGGGAGGACGAAAATGACCTAAATGTTCATCCAATGACACAACACAACTTATTGGGATGCACAAGATTGTTAAAACCCTAATTGGACAAGAATAAACCTGGGAGGACGAAAATGACTAAAATGTCAATCCAAGATCCAAATGATTTATTGGATCCACAAGATGGTTAAAACTTAATTGACAAGAATAAGCCTAGGGAGACGAAAATGACAAATGTTCATCCAATGACACAAAAACACACTTTTGGATGCACAAGATTGGTTAAAAACCTAATTGGACAGAATAAGCCTAGGAGGAGCAAAATGACCTAAATTATCCATTTGACATGAACTTATTGATGCACAAGATGTTAAAAACCCTAAATTGGACAAGAATAAGTCAGGGAGGGAATTGACCTAAATTATCAATGCACAACAACACACCATTGGATGCACAGATTGGTTAAAAACCCTAATTGGACAAGATAAGCTAGGGGAAAAAATGACCTAATGTTTCATCCTATGACACAAAGAACTTATTGATTGCACAAGATTGGTTAAAAACCTATTGTATTACAGAATAAGCTAGGGGGACGAAAATGACCTAAATGTTCATCCAATTGACACAAAAACCTAATGGATGCACAAGATTGGTTAAAAACCCTTGGAGCAAGAATAGGCCAAGGGAGGACAAAAATGACCTAAATGTTCATCAATGACACAAAACAACTTATTGATGCACAAGATTGGTTTAAAAACCCTAAATTGGACTAGAATACTAGCCTAGGGAGGGGAGACGAATGACCTAATGTTCATCCAATACCAAAACAACTTATTGGATGCACAAGATTGGTTAAAAACCTATGGACAAGAATAAGCCTAGGAGACGAAAATGACTAAATGTTTCATCCAATGCACAAACACACCTATTGGATGCACAAGTTGGTTAGAACCCTAATTGACTAAGATAAGCCTAGGGAGGACGAAAATGACCTAAATGTTCATCCAATGACAAAAACACTATTCAGATGCACAAGTTGGTTAAAACCCTAATGGAAAAGAATAAGCTAGGGAGGAGAAAATGACCTAAATTTCATAATATACACAATGAACTAATTGCATGGAAGATTGTAAAAACCTTAATTGGACAAGAATAAAGCCTAGGGAGGACGAAAGACCTAAATGTTCATCCAATGACACAGAAACTTTATTGAATGCACAAGATTGGTTAAAACTAATTGACACAGAATAAGCCTAGGAGGACGAAAATGACCAAAATGTTCATCCAATGACACAAATGAACTTATTGGATCACACAAGATTGGTTTAAAAACTAATTGAACAAGATAAGCATGGGGGACGAAATGACCTAAATGTTCTTCCAATACACAAATGAACTTATTGGAATGCAAAGATTGGTTAAAAAACCTAATTGGACAGAATAAGCCTAGGGCGACAAATGACCTAAATGTTATCCATATACACAAATGATACTGGATGCACAAGATTGGTTAAAAACCTAATTGACAAGATAAGCTAGGGAGGACAAAATGACCTAAATGTTCAATCCAATACAAATACTTATTGGATGCACAGATTGGTTAAAAACCTCTAATTGGACAAGAATATCTAGGAGGACGAAAATGACCTAAATGTTCAATCCAATGACACAAATGAACTTATTGGATGCAAAAGATTGGTTAAACCCTAACTGACAAGAATAAGTCTAGGGAGGACGAAAATGACCTAAATGTTCATCCAATGACACAAACACTACCTTGGATGCACAGATTGGTTATAACCTTATTGGAAAGAATAACTAGGGAGGACGAAAATGACCTAAATGTTCATAAATAACAAATCACACTTATTGATGCACAAGATTGGTTAAAAACCTAATTGGACAGAATAACTAGGGGGACGAAAATGACCTAAATGTTAATCCAATGACATCAAATAATTATTGCGATGCAAAGATTGGTTTAAAAACCTAATTGGACAATATTAAGCCTAGGAGGCGAAAATGACCTAAATTTATCCAATGACACAAAAACTTATGTTGATGCACAAGATTGTTTAAAACTAATTGGACAATAATAAGCCTAGGGAGGACGAAATGACCTAAATGTTATCCAATGACCAAACACTTTGATGCACAAGATTGGTTAAAAACCTAATTTGGACAAGAATAAGCCTAGGAGGACGAAAATGACCTAAATGTTCATACCAATGACAAATGACTTATTGGATGCACAAGATATTGGTTAAAAACCTATTGGACAAGAATAACTAGGGAGGACGAAAATGACTAAATGTATCCAATGACACAAATGAACTTATTGAATGCACACAATTGGTTAAAAACCTAATTGGACAAGAATAAGCTAGGGAGGAGAAAATAACCTAAATGTTCATCCATGAACAAACACACCTTTGGATCACAAGATTGGTTAAAACCCTAATTGGACAAGAATAAGCCTAGGAGGACGAAATGACTAAATGTTCATTCCAATAACACCAAATGAATATTGGAATGCCAAGATTGGTTAAAAACCTTAATTGGACAAGAATAACTAGGGGGAAAAATGACCTAAATGTTACCAATGACACAAAAGAACTATTGGATGCACAAGATTGGTTAAAACCCTAATTGGACAAGAATAAGCCTAGGGGGACGAAATGACTAAATGTTCATCCAATGACACAAATGAACTTATGGGATGCACAAGATTGGTTAAAACCCTATTGGCAAGAAAAGCCTAGGGAGACGAAATGACCTAAATGTTCACCAATGACACAACACACTTATTGGAGCACAAGTATTGGTTAAAACCCTAATTGGACAAGAATAAGCCTAGGGAGGAGAAAATGACCTAAATGTAATCCAATGACACAAATGAACTTATTGGATGCACAAGATTGGTTAAAACCTAATTGACAAGAATAAGCTAGGGGGGACGAAAATGACTCTAAATGTTCTTCCAATACACAAACACACTTATTGGATGCACAGATTGGTTTAAAAACCCTATAACAAGAATAAGCCTAGGGAGGACGAAATGACCTAAATGTTATCCAATGACAAAATGAACTTATGGTGCACAAGAATTGGTTAAAACCTAATTGACAAATAACCTAGGGAGGACGAAATGACCTAAATGTTCATCCAATGACACAAACACCTTATTGGATGCACAAGTTTGGTAAAAACCCAATTGGACAGAATAAGCTAGGGAGGACTGAAAAGACTTAATGTCAATCCAATGACACAAATGAACTTATTGGATGCACAAGATTGGTTAAAAACTAATTGGACAAGAATAAGCCTAGGAGGACGAAATGACTAAATGTTCATCCAATGACAAATGAACTTATTGGATGCACAAGATTGGTTAAAAACCCTAATACAAGAATAAGCCTAGGGGACGAAATGACCTAAATTATCCAATGACACAAAATGAACTTATTGATGCACAAGATTGGTTAAAACCCTAATGACAGAAATAAGCCTAGGGAGGACGAAAATGACCTAAATGTTATCCAATGACACAAACACTTATTGGAGCACAAGTTTGGTTAAAAACCCTAATGGACAGAATAAGCCTAGGAGGACGAAAGACTAAATGTTCATCCAATGACACAAATGAACTTATTGATGCACAAGATTGGTTAAACCTAATTGGACAAGATAAGCCTAGGGAGACGAAAATGACCTAAATGTTCATCCAATGACAAAATGAACTTATTGGATGCACAGATTGGTTAAAACCTAATTGACAAGAATGCTAGGGAGGACGAAAATGACCTAAATGTTCATCCAATGACAAAATGAACTTTAATGGATGCACAAGATTGGTTAAAAACCCTAATTGCAAGAATACACTAGGAGGCGAAAATGACCTAAATGTTATCAATGACACAAAACTTATTGGAGCACAAGTTGGTTAAAAACCCTAATTGGACAAGAATAAGCCTAGGGAGGAGAAAAGGACCTAAATGTTCCATCCAATGACAATGAACTTATTGGATGCACAAGATTGGTTAAAAACCTAATTGGACAGAATAAGCCTAGGGAGGACGAAAATGACCTAAATGTTCATCCAATCAACACAAGACTATTGGATGCACAAGATTGGTTAAAAACCTAATACAAGAATAAGCCTAGGGAGGACGAAAATGATAAATGTTATCCAATGACACAATGAAATATTGATGCACAAGATTGGTTAAAAACCCAATTGGACAGATAGATAGCCTAGGAGGACGAAATGACCTAAATGTTATCCATAAACAAATGAACTATTGGATGCACAAGTTGTTAAAAACCTAATTGAAAGAATAAGCTGGGAGGAGAAAATGACTTAAATGTTTCCAATACACAAAGAACTTATTGGATGCACAAGATTGGTTAAAACCTAATTGGACAAGAATAAAGCTAGGAGGACGAAAATGACTAAATGTTCATTCCAATACCAATGAACTTATGGATGCACAAGATTGGTTAAACCCTAATTGCAAGACATAAGCTAAGGAGGCAAGAATGACCTAAATGGTTTCAATGCACAACAACATAACTTATGATTGCACAAGATTGGTTAAAAACCCTAATTGGACTAAGAATACTAGGGGGACGAAAAATGACCTAAATGTTCATCCAATGACACAAATGAACTTATGGATGCACAAGATTGGTTAAAACACTAATTGGACAACAATAACCTAGGGAGGAGAAAATGAACCTAAATTTCAATATGAACAAAAACCTATTGGATGCACAAAGATTGTTAAAAACCTAATTGGACTAGAATAAGCCTAGGGAGGACGAAAATGACTAAAATGTTATCCATATACACAAATGAACTTATTGGATGCACAAGATTGTTAAAACCAGTAATGGAAAAGAATAAGCTAGGAGGACGAAATTGACCTAAATGTTCTTCATAACAAAGACTTATTGAATGCACAAGATTGGTTAAACACCTATTGGACAAGAATAAGCCTAGGGAGGACGAAAAGAGCTAAATTCATCCAATTACGCCCAATGAACTTATGGATGCACAAGATTGGTTAAAAACCTAATTGACAAAATAACCTAGAGGACGAAATGACCTAAATGTTCAATGACACAATGAACTTATTGGATGCACAAGATTGGTTAAAACTAATTGGACGAAAATAAGCTAGGGAGGACAAAATGACCTAAATGTTCATCCATGCAACAAACAACCTATTGGACTGCAAGATTGTTAAAACCTTAATTGGACACAAATAAGTAGGGGAGGACGAAAATGACTAAATGTTCATCCATGACACAAACAAACTTATTGGATGCACAAGATTGGTTAAAAAACCACTATTGGAAGAATAAGCCTAGCGAGGACGAAAGACCTAAATGTTCCCAATAACACAATGAACTTATTGGATGCACAAGGATTGGTTAAAACCCTAATTGGACAAGAATAAGCCTAGGGAGGACGAAAATGACCTAAATGTTCATCCAATACACAAACAACTTATGGATGCACAAGATTGGTTAAAAACCTAATTACAGAATAAGCCTAGGGGGACGAAAATGACTAATTGTTATCCATATACACAATGAACTTATTGGATGCACAAGATTGGTTAAAAACCCTAATGACAAGAATGAGCTAGGAGAAACAAATGACCTAAATGTTATCCAATGACAAAAACTTATTGATGCACAAGATTGGTTAAAAACCCTAATTGGAGAATAAGCCTAGGGAGGAGAAATGACTAAATGTTCATCCAATACGCAAACAATATTGAGATGCACAAAATTGGTTAAAAACCCTAATTGGACAAGAATACCTAGGGAGGAGAAAATGACCTAAATGTTCATCAATGACACAAAAACCTATTGGATGCACAAGATTGTTAAAACCCTAATTGACAAGAATAACCTAGGGAGGACGAAAATGACCTAAATGTTCATCCATGACACAAACACACTATTGAGTGCACAAGATTGTTAAAAACCTAATTGGACAAGAATAAGCTAGGGAGGACGAAAATGACCTAAATGTCATCCAAGACACAAATATTTATTGATGCACAAGATTGGTTAAAATCTTAATTGGACAAGAAAAGCCTAGGAGGAAAGAAATGACCAAAATGTTCATCCAATACACAAACACACTTATTGGATGCACAAGATTGGTTAAAAACCCTAATTGGAAGAATAAGCCTAGGGAGGACAAAAAATGACCTAAATGTTCATCCAATGACACAAATGAACTTATTGGATGCACAAGATTGGTTAAAAAACCTAATGGACAAGAATAGCCTAGGGAAGAAATGCCCTAAATGTTCATATCAATGACACAAAAACATTGGATGCACAAGATTGGTTAAAACCCTAATTGCCAAGAATAAGCCTAGGGGGACAAAATGACCTAAATGTTAATCCTATTGACACAAGATACTTATTGGATGCACAAGATTGGTTAAAACCCTAATTGAAAGAATAAGCCTAGGGAGGACGAAAATGACCTAAATGTTCATCCAATACACAAACACTTATTGGATGCACAAGATTGGTTAAAAACCCTAGACAAGATAGCCAAGGGAGGACAAAGTGACCTAAATGTTCATCCAATGACAAAATACACTATGCGTTGCATCACAAGATTGGTTAAAAACCTAATTGGAAGAATAAGCCTAGGGAGAGAAAATGACATAAATGTTCATCCAATCGCAAAACGAACTTTATTCGTGCACAAGATTGGTTTAAAAACCCTAATTGGACAAGAATAAGCCTGGAGGACGAAATGACTAAATGTTCATCAATGCACACAAACAATATTGGATGCACAAGATTGGTTAAAACCCTAATTGGCACAAGATAAGCCTAGGGAGGACGAAAGTGACCTAAATGTTCATCCAATGACACAAACACACCTATAATGCACAAGATTGTTAAAAACCCTATTGGACAAGAATAAGCCTAGGGAGGACGAAATGACCTAAATGTTCATCAATGTACACAATGAACATTGGATGACAAGATTGGTTAAAAACCTTATTGGACAAGAAAGCCTAGGGAGGACGAAAAATGACCTAAATGTTCATCCAATGACAACAACATTATTGAATGCACAAGATTGGTTAAAAACCTAATTGAGCAAGAATAAGCCTAGGGAGGACGAAAATGACAAAATGTTAATCCATATGACACAAATGAACTTATTGGATCCAAGATTGTTTAAAACCTAATTGCACAAGAATAAGCTAGGGGGACGAAAATAACTAAAATGTTCTTCAATGACACAAAACACTATTGGATGCAAAGATTGTTAAAAACCCTAATTGGACAGAATAAGCCTAGGAGGACGAAATGACCTAATGTTCATACCAATAACACAATGACTTATATGGATGCACAAATTGGTTAAAATCCTAATTGCGACAAGAATAGATAGGGGACAAAATGGACCTAAATGTTCATCCATGACACAAACTACTTATTGGATCACAAGATTGGTTAAAAAACCCTAATGGACAAGAATATCTAAGGGGAGGAGATGACCTAAATTTCAATCCAATACACAAATGAACTTATGGTGCACAAGATTGGTTAACACCTAATTGACAGAATAGCCTAGGGAGGACAAAATGACCTAATGTTCATCCATGACACAGACAACTTATGGATGCACAGATTGGTTAAAACCTAATTGGAAATGAAATAACCTAGGAGGACGAAATGACTAAATGTTAATCAATTGACACAATGAACTTATTGGATGCACAATTGTTAAAAACCCTAATTGACAAAAATACCTAGGGAGACGAAAATGACTTAAATGTTATCCAATGACAAAATAAACTTATTGGATGCACAAGATTGGTTAAAAACCCTAATTGGAAAGATAAAGCCTAGGGGACGAAAATGACCTAAATTTAATCCAATGACACAAACAACTTATTGATGCACAAGATTTGGTTAAACCTAATTGGATTACAAATAAGCCTAGGAGGGACGAAAATGACTAAATGTTATCCATGAACCAAACACCTTTGGATAAACAAGATTGGTTAAAACCCTATTGGAAGAATAAGCCTAGGGAGGACGAAAATGACTAAATGTTCATCCATACACAAAATGAATTATTGGATGCACAAGATGGTTAAAAACCTAATTGGACAAGAATAACTAGGGAGGACGAAAATGACTAAATGTTCAATCATGACACACAATAACTTATTGGATCACAAGATTGGTTAAAAAACTAATTGGACAAGATAACGCTAGGAGGGACGAAAAGACTAAATGTATCCAATGACACAATGAACTTTATTGGATGCACAGATTGGTTAAAAACCTTAATTGGACAGAATAAGCTAGGAGGCGAAAATAAATGTCATCATGACACAAAACACTATTGATCACAAGATTGGTTAAAACCCTAATTGGACAAGAATAACATAGGAGGACAAAATGGACCTAAAATGTTCTACCAATACAAATGAATTCCTATTGGATGCACAAGATTGGTTAAAACCCTAATTGAAAGAATAAGCCTAGGGTGAAGAAAAGCCTAAATGTTACCAATGATACACAAAAGAACTTATTGGATGCCACAAGATTGGTTAAAAACCAATTGGACAAGAATAAGCCTAGGGGGACGAAAATGACTAAATGTTTCATCCAATGACAAATGAACTTTAGGATGCACAAGATTGGTTAAACCTAATTGGACAGGATAAGCCTAGGGAGGACGAAATGACCTAATTGTTATCCAATGACACAAATGAACACTTATTGGATGCACAAGATTGGTTAAAAACCTAATTGGAACAAGAATAGCCTAGGAGGACGAAAAGGAGACTAAAATGTCATCCAATGACCACAAAGCAACTTATTGGATGCACAAGATTGGTTAAAACCTAATTGGACAGAATAAGCCTAAGGGAGGACGAAAATGACTAAATGTTCATCCAATAACACAAATGAACTTATTGGATGCACAAGATTGGTTAAAAACCTAATACAAGAATAAGCCTAGGGAGGACGAAATGACTAAATGTTCACATGACAAAATGAACTTATGTGATGCACAAGATTTTAAAACCTATTGACAAGAATAAGCCTAGGGAGGACGAAAATGACCTAAATGTTCATCCAATGACACAACAACAACTTATTGGATGCACAAGTTTTGGTTAAAACCCTAATTGGACAAGAATAAGGCTAGGGAGGACGAAAGTGACCTAAATGTTCTCCAATGACACAAAAACCTTATTGGATGCACAGAATTGTTTAAACCTATTGGACAAGAATAAGCTAGGGAGGACGAAAAGACCTAAATTTCAATCATACACAATGAACTTATTGGATGCAAAGATTGGTTAAAACCTAATGACAAAGAATAACTTAGGGAGGAGAAAATGACCTAAATGTCATCCAATGACACAAATGAATTATTGATGCACAAGATTGGTTAAAACCTAATTGGACAATAATGCCTAGGGAGGACGAAAATGACTAAATGTTCCAATTGACAAAACTGAACTTATTGGATGCACAAGATTTGTAAAAACCTATTGGAACAGAATAAGCTATGGGAGGAACGAAATGACCTAAATGTTCTATCCAATAACAAAAGAATTATATTGATGCACAAGATTGGTTAAAAACCCTAATTGGACAAGAATAAACCTAGGAGGACGAAAAAGCTAAATGTTCATCCATAGCAAATGAACTTATGGATGCACAAGATTGGTTAAAAACCCTAATTGACAATAAGCCTAGGAGGACGAATGACCTAAATGTCTCATTAACAAATGACTTATTGGATTGCACAAGATTGGTTAAAAACCTAATTGGCAAGAACTAGCATAGGGTGGACGAAAATGACCTAAATGTATAATCAATGACACAAATGAACTTATTGGATGCACAAGATTGGTTAAAACCTAATGAACAAGATAGCCTAGGAGGAGAAATGACCTAAATGTCACCAATGACACAAACAACCACATATGGATACCAGATGGTTAAAAACCTAATTGGACAAGAATAGCCTGGGAGGACGAAATGACCTAAATGTGTATCAATGACACAAACACACTATTGGATGCACAAGATTGGTTAAAAACTATTGGACAAGAATAAGCCCTAGGGACGAGAAATGACTAAATGTTCAATCAATGACACAAATGAATTATTTGGATGCACAAGATGTTAAAACCCTAATTGGACAAGAATAAGCCTAGGGAGGACGAAAATGACCTAATGTTCATCCAATGACACAATAACTTATTGATACAAGATGGTTAAAACCCTAAATAACGAATAAGCCTGGGAGGACGAAAATGACCTAAATGGTTCATCCAATACACAAACACATATTGGATGCACAAGATTGGTTAAAAACCCTAATTGGACGATAAACCTAGGGGGACGAAAATGGCAAATGTTCATCCTATGACACAAATGACTTATTGGATGCACAGAATGGTTAAAACACTAATTGGATAGCAAAATAAGCCTAGGAGGACGAAATGACTAAATGTTATCCATATGACACATGAACATTATTGGATGCACAAGATTGGTTAAAACCCTAATGAAAGAATAGGTCATGGAGGACGAAAATGACCTAAATGTTCATCCAATGACACAAACACACCTATTTGATGCACAAGATTGGTTAAAAACCTAATGGATAGAATAAACCTAGGGAGGAATGAAAATGGATAAATGTTAATGCCAATTAACTAATTGAATTATGGAGCCAAGATGGTTGAAAAACCCTAAATTGACAAGATAAAACCTAAGGGAGGACGAAAATGACCTAAATGTTATTCCATGACACAAATGAACTATTGGATGCACAAGATTGGTAAATACGTAATCGCAAAGAAATAAGCCTAGGGTAAGGACGAAAATGACCTAAATGTTCATCCAATGAACAAAAGAACTTATTGATGCACAAGATGATTAAAAACCCTAATTGGATTCAAGAATAAGCACTGGGAGGACGAAAATGACCTAAATGTTCATTGACACAAAACATATTATGGATTGCCACAAGATTGTTAAAAACCCTAATTGGACGAATAAGTTAGGAGGACGAAAATGACTAAATGTTCACCAATCCAAAATGAATTATTGGATGCACAAGATTGGTTAAAACCATATTGGACAAGAATAACCTAGGGCACGAAATGACCTAAAATGTATCCATCATGACACAAATGAACTTATGGGATGCACAAGATTGGTTAAAACCCTAATTGAAAGAATAAGCTAGGGAGGAACGAAATGACTTAATGTTCAATCCAATGACACAAAACTTATTGGCGCACAAGTTGGTTAAAACCCTAAATGGACAAGAATAAGCCTAGGGAGGACGAAAAGACCTAAATGTCAATCCAATGACACAAAGAACTCTATTGGATGCACAGATTGGTTAAAACCCTAATTGGACAAGAATAAGCCATAGGAGGACGAAAATGACCTAAATGTTCATCCTGTGAACACAATGAATTATTGGATGCAAAATTGGTTAAAAACCCTAATAACAGAATAAGCCTAGGGAGGAACGAAAATGACCTAAATGTTCATCCAAGACACAAATACAAATTGGATGCACAAATTGGTTAAAAACCTAATTGAGCAAATAAGCCTAGGGGAACGAAAATGACCTAAATGTTCATCAATGACACAAATGAACTTATTGGATGCACAAGATTGTTAAAACTAATTGGAAAGAATAAGCTAGGGAGGACGAAAATGACCTAAATGTTCATCCAATTACCAAATACATATTGGATGCACAGGATTGGTTAAACCTAATGTGGACAGAAAAAAGCCTAGGGGACGAAATGACCTAATGTTATCCAATACACAAACAACTTATGGATGCAAAGATGGTTAAAAACCTAATTGACACAATAACCTAGGAGGCGAAAATGACCTAAATGTTATCCAATGACACAAATGAACTTTTGATGCACAATTGGTTAAAAAACCTTTGGACAAGAAAGCCTAGGTGGACGAAAATGACCTAAATGTTATACCAATGACACAAATGAAACTTATGGGCACAAGATTGGTTAAAAACCTAATGGACAAAATAAGCTAGGGAGGAGAAAATGACCCTAATATTATCCATGACACAAAACACACCTATTTGGATCCAAGATTGGTTAAAACCTAATTGGACAAGAATAAGCTAGGGAGGACGAAAATGAACCAAATGGTTCATCCAATGACACAAACACACTATTGGATGCCATGATTGGTAAAACCCTATTGGGACAAAGAATAAGCCTAGGGAGGACGAAAATGACCTAATGTTATCATATACACAAATGACACTTATTGATGCAAGAGTTGGTTAAAAACCTAATTGGCAAGAATAGCCTAGGGAGGAAGAAAATGACTAAATGTTCATCCAATGACATAATGAACTTATTGGCAGGCACAAGATTGGTTAAAACCCTAATTGACAAGAATAAGCCCTAGGGGGACGAAATGACCTAAATTTCATCCAATGACACAAAAACATGTGGATCCACAAGTTTGGTTAAAAACTAATTGGACAAGATAAGCCAGGGAGAGGGAAAATGACCTAAATGTTCATCCAATGACACAAAAACTTATTGGATGCACAGATTGGTTAAAAATCCCTAATTGGCAAAGAATAACTAGGGAGGACGAAAATGACCTATGTTCAATCCATAACAAAATGAACTTATGGATGCACAAGATTGGTTTAACCCTAATACACAGAATAAGCCTAGGGGACGAAATGACCTAAATGTTCATCACAATAAGCACAAATGAAATATATTGGCATGCACAAGATTGGTTAAAAACCTAATTGGACATAATAGCCTAGGGAGGACGAAAATGACCTAAATGTTTCATCCAAAAAATACACAAAACTTATTGGATGAACAAGATTGTTAAACCAATAATTGGAAAAAATACTGGGAGGACGAAAATGACTTAATGTTCTCCAATACACAAAGAAGTTATTGGATGCACAAGATTGGTTAAACACCTTATTGGACAAGAATAAGCCTAGGGACGAAATGAGCTAAATGTTATCCAATGACACAAATGACTTATGGATGCACAAGATTGGTTAAAAACCTCAAATTGCGACAAATAAGCCTAGGAGGACGAAAATGACCTAAATGGCTTCTCAATGAACAAGAAACTACTATTGGATGCACAAGATGGTTAACCCTAAATTTGGACCTGAATAACCTAGGTGAGGACAGAAAATGACCTAAATGTTCAATCCAATACACAAATGAACATATTGGATGCACGATGGTTAAAAAACACTAATTGACACAATAAGCCTAGCGAGGTACGAATTAACCTAATATTCATCTACTATGACCACACTATTGTACACTTTTGGTGTCATTGGATGGAACATTTAGGTCATTTTCGTCCTCCCTAGCTTATTCTTGTCAAATTTAAGATTTTTAACCAATCTTTGCATCCAATAAAGTTCATTTGTGTCATTGGATGAACATTTAGGTCATTTTCGTCCTCCCTAGACTTATTCTTTGTCAATTAGGGTTTTTAACCAATCTTGTGCATCCAATAAGTTCATTTGTGTAATTGGATGGAACATTTACGTCATTTCGTCCTCCTAGACTTTATTCTTGTTCAAGGTGGTTTTAACCAATCTTGTGCATCCAATAAGTTCATTTGTGTCATTGGATTGAACATTTAGGTCATTTTCGTCCTCCCTAGGCTTATTCTTGTCCAATTAGGGTTTTTAACCAATCTTGTGCATCCAATAAGTTCATTTGTGTCATTGGATTAACATTTAGGTCATTTTCGTCCTCCCCTAGGCTTTATTCTTGTCCAATTAGGGTTTTTTAACCAATCTTGTGCATCAATAATTCATTTGTGTCATTGGATGAACATTTAGGTCATTTTCGTCTCCTCCCTAGGCTTATTCTTGTCCAATTAGGGTTTTTAACCAATCTTGTGCATGCAATAAGTTCATTTGTGTCATTGGATTGAACATTTAGGTCATTTCGTCCTCCCTAGGCTTATTCTTGTCCAATTAGGGTTTTTAACCAATCTTGTGCATCCAATAAGTTCATTTGTGTCATTGGATGAACATTTAGGTCATTTTCGTCCTCCCTAGGCTATATTCTTGTCCAATTAGGGTTTTTAACCAATCTTGTGCATCCAATAAGTTGTTTGTGTCATTGGATTAACATTTAGGTCATTTTCGTCCTCCCTAGGCTTATTCTTGTCCAATTAGGGTTTTTAACCAATCTTGTGCATCCAATAAGTTCATTTGTGTCATTGGATTAACATTTAGGTCATTTTCGTCCTCCCTAGGCTTATTCTTGTCCAATTAGGGTTTTTAACCAATCTTGTGCATCCAATAGTGTGTTTGTGTAATACGATGAACATTTAGGTCATTTTCGTCCTCCCTAGGCTTATTCTTAGTCCAATTAGGGTTTTTAACCAATCTTGTGCATCCAATAAGTTCATTTGTGTCATTGGATGAACATTTAGGTCATTTTCGTCCTCCCTAGGCTTATTCTTGTCCAATTAGGGTTTTAACCAATCTTGTGCATCCAATAAGTTCATTTGTGTCATTGGATGAACATTTAGGTCATTTTCGTCCTCCCTAGGCTTATTCTTGTCCAAATTAGTTTTTAACCAATCTTGTGCATCCAATAAGTTCATTTGTGTCATTGGATGAAACATTTAGGTCATTTTCGTCCTCCCTAGGCCTTATTCTTGTCCAATTAGGGTTTTAACCAATCTTGTGCATCCAATAAGTTCATTTGTGTCATTGGATGAACATTTAGTCATTTTCGTCCTCCCTAGGCTTATTCTTGTCCAATTAGGGTTTTTAACCAATCTTGTGCATCCAATAAGTTTCATTTGTGTCATTGGATGAACATTTAGGTCATTTTCGTCCTCCCTAGGCTTATTCTTGTCCAATTATGGTTTTAACCAATCTTGTGCATCCAATAAGTTCATTTGTGTCATTGGATGAACATTTAGGTCATTTTCGTCCTCCCTAGGCTTATTCTTGTCCAATTAGGGTTTTTAACCAATCTTGTGCATCCAATAGGTTCATTTGTGTCATTGGATGAACATTTAGTCATTTTCGTCCTCCCTAGGCTTATTCTGTGTCCAATTAGGGTTTTTAACCAATCTTGTGCATCCAATAGTTCATTTGTGTCATTGGATGAACATTTAGGTCATTTTCGTCCTCCCTAGGCTTATTCTTGTCCAATTAGGATTTTTAACCAATCTTGTGCATCCAATAAGTTCATTTGTGTTCAATTGGATAACATTTAGGTCATTTTCGTCCTCCCTAGGCTTATTCTTGTCCCAATTAGGGTTTTTAACCAATCTTGTGCATCCAATAAGTTCATTTGTGTCATTGGATGAACATTTAGGTCATTTTCGTCCTCCCTAGCACTTATTCTTGTCCAATTAGGTTTTTAACCAATCTTGTGCATCCAATAAGTGTGTTTGTGTCATTGGATGAACATTTAGGTCATTTTCGTCCTCCCTAGGCTTATTCTTGTCCAATTAGGGTTTTTAACCAATCTTGTGCATCAATAAGTGTATTTGTGTCATTGGATGAACATTTAGGTCATTTTGTCCTTCCTAGGCTTATTCTTGTCCAATTAGGGTTTTTTAACCAATCTTGTGCATCCAATAAGTTCATTTGTTGTCATATGGATGAACATTTAGGTCATTTTTGTCCTGACCTAGGCTTATTCTTGTCCAATTAGGGTTTTAACCAATCTTGTGCATCCAATAAGTTCATTTGTGTCATTGGATGAACATTTAGGTCATTTTCGTCCTCCCTAGGCTTATTCTTGTCCAATTAGGGTTTTTAACCAATCTTGTGCATACAATAAGTTCATTTGTGTCATTGGATGAAACATTTAGGTCATTTTCGTCCTCCCTAGACTTTTATTCTTGTCCAATTAGGGTTTTTAACCAATCTTGTGCATCCAATAAGTTCATTTGTGTCATTGATTAACATTTAGGTCATTTCGTCCCTCCCATAGGCTTATTCTTGTCCAATACGGTTTTTAACCAATCTTGTGCATCCAATAAGTTCATTTGTGTCCATTGGATGAACATTTAGGTCAATTTTCGTCTCCCTAGACTTTATTCTTGTCCAATTAGGTTTTAACCAATCTTGTGCATCCAATAAGTTCATTTGTGTCATTGGATGAACATTTAGGTCATTTTCGTCCTCCCTATGCTTATTCTTGTCCAATTAGGGTTTTTAACCAATCTTGTGCATCCAATAAGTTCATTTGTGTCATTGGATTGAACATTTAGGATATTTTCGTCCTCCCTATGCTTATTCTGTCCAATTAGGGTTTTTAACCAATCTTGTGCATCAATAAGTTTCATTTGTGTCATTGGATGAACATTTTAGGTCATTGTCGTCTTCCCTAGCTTATCTTGTCCAATTAGGGTTTTTCTAATTTGTGCATCCAGTTTCATTGGTCATTGATGAACATTTAGGTCATTTTCGTCCTCCTAGGCTAGACCCCTTAATATTCTTGTCCAATTAGGGTTTTTAACCAATCTTCCTGTTTATCCAATAACCCATCTTGTGCATGTGTCATGTGTCATTGGATGAACATTTAGGTCATTTTCGTCCTCCCTAGGCTTATTCTTGTCCAATTAGGGTTTTTTAACCAATCTTGTGCATCCAATAAGTTCATTTTGTGTCATTGGATGAACATTTAGGTCATTTTCGTCCTCCTAGGTTTATTCTTGTCCAATTAGGTTTTTAACCAATCTTGTGCATCCAATAAGTTCATTTGTGTCATTGGATTAACATTTAGGTCATTTTCGTCCTCCCTAGGCTTATTCTTGTCCAATTAGGGTTTTTAACCAATCTTGTGCATCCAATAAGTTCATTTGTGTCATTGGATGAACATTTAGGTCATTTTCGTCCTCCCTAGGCTTATTCTTGTCCAATTAGTTTTTAACCAATCTTGTTTTTAACCAATCTTGTGCTTAGCCTCATGCTTATCCTTGTATGGTTTGTTTGTGTTCATTGGATGGATAACATTTAGGTCATTTTTCGATTCCTCCCTAGGCTTATTCTTGTCCAATTAGGGTTTTAACCAATCTTGTGCATCCAATAAAGTTCATTTGTGTCATTGGATGAACATTTAGGTCATTTCGTCCTCCCTAGGCTTATCCAATTAGGTTTTTAACCAATCTTGTGCATCAATAAGGTCATTTTGTGTCATTGGATGAACATTCAAGTTTATTTAGTCTCCTCCTAGGCTTATTCTTGTCCAATTAGGGTTTTAACCAATCTTGTGCATCCAATAAGTTCATTTGTGTCATTGGATGAACATTTAGGTCATTTTCGTCCTCCCTAGGCTTATTCTTGTCCAATTAGGGTTTTTAACCAATCTTGTGCATCCAAATAAGTTCATTTGTGTCATTGGATGAACATTTTAGGTCATTTTCGTCCTCCCTAGGCTTATTCTTGTCCAATTAAGGTTTTTTAACCAATCTTGTGCATCCAATAAGTTCATTTGTGTCATTGGATGAACATTTAGGTCATTTTCGTCCTCCCTAGGCTTATTCTTGTCCAATTAGGGTTTTTAACCATCTTGTGCATCCATAAAGTTCATTTGTGTCATTGGATGAACATTTAGGTCATTTTCGTCCTCCCTAGGCTTATTCTTGTCCAATTAGGTTTTTAACCAATCTTGTGCATCCAATAAGTTCATTTGTGTAATTGGATGAACATTTAGGTCATTTTCGTCCTCCCTAGGCTTATTCTTGTCCAATTTAGGGTTTTTAACCAATCTTGTGCATCCAAATAAGTTCATTTGTGTCATTGGATGAACATTTAGGTCATTTTTCGTCCTCCCTAGGCTTATTCTTGTCCAATTAGGGTTTTTAACCAATCTTGTGCATCCAATAAGTTCATTTGTGTCATTGGATTAACATTTAGGTCTTTTCGTCCTCCCTAGGCTTATTCTTGTCCAATTAGGGTTTTTAACCAATCTTGTGCATCCAATAAGTTCATTTGTGTCATTGGATTAACATTTAGGTCATTTTTCGTCCTCCCTAGGCTTATTCTTGTCCAATTAGGGTTTTTAACCAATCTTGTGCATCCAATAAGTTCATTTGTGTCATTGGATGAACATTTAGGTCATTTTCGTCCTCCCTAGGCTTATTCTTGTCCAATTAGGGGTTTTTTAACCAATCTTGTGCATCCAATAAGTTCATTTGTGTCATTGGATTAACATTTAGGTCATTTTCGTCCTCCCTAGGCTTATTCTGTCCAATTAGGGTTTTTAACCAATCTTGTGCATCAATAGGTCATTTGTGTCATTGGGTAACATTTAGGTCATTTTCGTCCTCCCTAGGCTTATTCTTGTCCAATTAGGGTTTTTAACCAATCTTGTGCATCCAATAAGTTCATTTGTGTCCTGGATTAAACATTTAGGTCATTTTCGTCCTCCCTAGGCTTATTCTTGTCCAATTAGGGTTTTTAACCAATCTTGTGCATCCAATAAGTTCATTTGTGTCATTTGGAATTAACATTTAGGTCATTTTCGTCCTCCCTAGGCTTATTTTGTCCAATTAGGGTTTTTAACCAATCTTGTGCATCCAATATGTTCGTTTGTGTCATTGGATGAACATTTAGGTCATTTTCGTCCCTCCCTAGGCTTATTCTTGTCCAATTAAGGTTTTTAACCAATCTTGTGCATCCAATAAGTTCATTTGTGTCATTGGATGAACTTTTAGGTCATTTTCGTCCTCCCTAGGCTTATTCTTGTCCAATTAGGGTTTTTAACCAATCTTGTGCATCCAATAAGTTCATTTGTGTCATTGGGATGAACATTTAGGTCATTTTCGTCCTCCCTAGGCTTATTCTTGTCCAATTAGGGTTTTTTAACCAATCTTGTGCATCCAATAAGTTCATTTGTGTCATTGGATGAACATTTAGGTCATTTTCGTCCTCCCTAGGTTTATTCTTGTCCAATTAGGGTTTTTAAACCAATCTTGTGCATTCCAATAAGTTCATTTGTGTCATTGGATGAACATTTAGGTCATTTTTCGTCCTCCCTATGCTTATTCTTGTCCAATTAGGTTTTTAACCAATCTTGTGCATCCAATAAGTTCATTTGTGTCATTGGATTAACATTTAGGTCATTTTCGTCCTCCCTAGGCTTATTCTTGTCCAATTAGGGTTTTTAACCAATCTTGTGCATCCAATAAGTATCATTTGTGTCATTGGATGAACATTTAGGTCATTTTCGTCCTCCCTAAGCTTATTCTTGTCCAATTAGGGTTTTTAACCAATCTTGTGCATCCAATAAGTTCATTTTGTCATTGGATGAACATTTAGGTCATTTTCGTCCTCCCTAGGCTTATTCTTGTCCAATTAGGGTTTTTAACCAATCTTGTGCATCCAATAAGTGTCATTTGTGTCATTGGATGAACATTTAGGTCATTTTCGTCCTCCCTAGGTTATTCTTGTCCAATTAGGGTTTTTAACCAATCTTGTGCATCCAATAAGTTCATTTGTGTCATTGGATGAACATTTAGGTCATTTTTTCGTCCTCCCTAGGACTTATTCTTGTCCAATTAGGGTTTTTAACCAATCTTGTGCATCCAATAAGTTCATTTGTGTCATTGGATGAAACATTTAGGTCATTTTCGTCCTCCCTAGGCTTATTCTTGTCCAATTAGGGTTTTTAACCTAATCTTGTGCATCCAATAAGTTCATTTGTGTCATTGGATGAACATTTAGGTCATTTTCGTCCTCCCTAGACTTATTCTTGTCCAATTAGGGTTTTTAACCAATCTTGTGCATCCAATAAGTTCATTTGTGTCATTGGATGAACATTTAGGTCATTTTCGTCCTCCCTAGGCTTATTCTTGTCCAATTAGGGTTTTTAACCAATCTTGTGCATCCAATAAGTTCATTTGTGTCATTGGATGAACATTTAGGTCACTTTCGTCCTCCCTAGGCTTATTCTTGTCCAATTAGGGTTTTTAACCAATCTTGTGCATCCAATAAGTTCATTTGTGTCATTGGATGAACATTTAGGTCATTTTCGTCCTCCCTAGGTTTATTCTTGTCCAATTAGGGTTTTTAACCAATCTTGTGCATCCAATAGGTGTGTTTGTGTCATTGGATGAACATTTAGGTCATTTTCGTCCTCCCTAGGCTTATTCTTGTCCAATTAGGGTTTTTAACCAATCTTGTGCATCCAATAGTTGTTTTGTGTCATTGGATTAACATTTAGGTCATTTTCGTCCTCCCTAGCCTTATGCTTGTCCAATTAGGGTTTTTAACCAATCTTGTGCATCCAATAGTTCATTTGTGTCATTGGATTAACATTTAGGTCATTTTCGTCCTCCCTAGGCTTATTCTTGTCTAATTAGGGTTTTTAACCAATCTTGTGCATCCAATAAGTTCATTTGTGTCATTGGATGAACATTTAGGTCATTTTCGTCCTCTCCCTAGGCTTATTCTTGTCCAATTAGGGTTTTTAACCAATCTTGTGCATCCAATAAGTTCATTTGTGTCATTGGATGAACATTTAGGTCATTTTCGTCCTCCTAGGCTTATTCTTGTCCAATTAGGGTTTTTAACCAATCTTGTGCATCCAATAAGTGTGTTTGTGTCATTGGATGAACATTTAGGTCATTTTCGTCCTCCCTAGGCTTATTCTTGTCCAATTAAGGTTTTTTAACCAATCTTGTGCATCCAATAAGTTCATTTGTGTCATTGGATTAACATTTAGGTCATTTTCGTCCTCCTAGGCTTATTCTTGTCCAATTAGGGTTTTTAACCAATCTTGTGCATCCAATAAGTGTGTTTGTGTCATTGGATGAACATTTAGGTCATTTTCGTCCTCCCTAGGCTTATTCTTGTCCAATTAGGGTTTTTAACCAATCTTGTGCATCCAATAAGTTCATTTGTGTCATTGGATGAACATTTAAGTCATTTTCGTCCTCCCTATGCTTATTCTTGTCCAATTAGGGTTTTTAACCAATCTTGTGCATCCAATAAGTTCATTTGTGTCAATTGGATTAACATTTAGGTCATTTTCGTCCTCCCTAGCTTATTCTTGTCAATAGGTTTTAACCAATCTTGTGCATCCAATATGATTCATTTGTGTCATTGGATTAACATTTCAGTCATTTTCGTCCTCCCTAGGTTTATTCTTGTCAATTAGGTTTTTTTTAACCAATCTTGTGCATCCAATAAGTTCATTTGTGTCATTGGATAACATTTAGGTCATTTTCGTCCTCCCTAGGCTTATTCTTGTCCAATTAGGGTTTTTAACCAATCTTGTGCATCCAATAAGTTCATTTGTGTCATTGGATTAACATTTAGGTCATTTTCGTCCTCCCTAGGCTTATTCTTGTCCAATTAGGGTTTTTAACCAATCTTGTGCATCCAATAAGTTCATTTTGTGTATTGGATTAACATTTAGGTCATTTCGTCCTCCCTAGGCTTTATTCTTGTCCAATTAGGGTTTTTAACAATCTTGTGCATCCAATAAGTGTGTTTGTGTCATTGGATGAACATTTAGGTCATTTTCGTCCTCCCTAACTTATTCTTGTCCAATTAGGGTTTTTAACCAATCTTGTGCATCCAATAAGTTCATTTGTGTCATTGGATGAACATTTAGGTCATTTTCTTCCCTCCCTATGCTTATTCTTGTTCCAATTAGGGTTTTTAACCAATCTTGTGCATCCAATAAGTTCATTTGTGTCATTGGATGAACATTTAGGTCATTTTCGTCCTCCCTAGGCTTATTCTTGTCCAATTAGGGTTTTTAACCAATCTTGTGCATCCAATAAGTTATTTGTGTCATTGGATGAACATTTAGGTCATTTTCGTCCTCCCTAGGCTTATTCTTGTCCAATTAGGGTTTTTAACCAATCTTGTGCATCCAATAAGTTCGTTTGTGTCAATTGGATGAACATTTAGGTCATTTTCGTCCTCCCTAGGCTTATTCTTGTCCAATTAGGGTTTTTAACCAATCTTGTGCATCCAATAAGTTCATTTTGTGTCATTGGATTAACATTTAGGTCATTTTCGTCCTCCCTAGGCTTATTCTTGTCCAATTAGGGTTTTTAACCAATCTTGTGCATCCAATAAGTTCATTTGTGTCATTGGATGAACATTTAGGTCATTTTCGTCCTCCCTAGGCTTATTCTTTTTCCAATTAGTGTTTTTAACCAATCTTGTGCATCCAATAAGTTCATTTGTGTCATTGGATGAACATTTAGGTCATTTTCGTCCTTCCCTAGGCTTATTCTTGTCCAATTAGGGTTTTTAACCAATCTTGTGCATCCAATAAGTTCATTTGTGTCATTGGATGAACATTTAGGTCATTTTCGTCCTCCCTAGGCTTATTCTTGTCCAATTAGGGTTTTTTAACCAATCTTGTGCATCCCATAAGTGTGTTTGTGTCATTGGATGAACATTTAGGTCATTTTCGTCCTCCTAGGCTTATTCTTGTCCAATTTAGGGTTTTTAACCAATCTTGTGCATCCAATAGGTTCATTTGTGTCATTGGATTGAACATTTAGGTCATTTTCGTCCTCCCTAAGGACTTATTCTTGTCCAATTAGGGTTTTTAACCAATCTTGTGCATGCAATAAGTTCATTTGTGCATTGGATTAACATTTAGGTCATTTTGTCCTCCCTAGGCTTATTCTTGTCCAATTAGGGTTTTTTAACCAATCTTGTGCATCCAATAGGTTGTGTTTGTGTCATTGGATTAACATTTAGGTCATTTTCGTCCTCCCTAGACTTATTCTTGTCCAATTAGGGTTTTTAACCAATCTTGTGCATGCAAATAAGTTCATTTGTGTCATTGGATGAACATTTAGGTCATTTTCGTCCTCCCTAGGCTTATTCTAGTCCAATTAGGGTTTTTAACCAATCTTGTGCATCCAATAAGTTCATTTGTGTCATTGGATGAACATTTAGGTCATTTTCGTCCTCCCTAGGCTTATTCTTGTCCAATTAGGGTTTTTAACCAATCTTGTGCATCCAATAAGTTCATTTGTGTCATTGGATGAACATTTAGGTCATTTTCATCCTCCCTAGGCTTATTCTAGTCCAATTAGGGTTTTTAACCAATCTTGTGCATCCAATAAGTTCATTTGTGTCATTGGATTGAACATTTAGGTCATTTTCGTCCTCCCTATGGCTTATTCTTGTCCAATTAGGGTTTTTAACCAATCTTGTGCATCCAATAAGTTCATTTGTGTCATTGGATGAACATTTAGGTCATTTTCGTCCTCCCTAGGCTTATTCTTGTCCAATTAGGGTTTTTAACCAATCTTGTGCATCCCAATAAGTTCATTTGTGTCATTGGATTAACATTTAGGTCATTTAGGTCATTTTCGTCCTTCAATCCTGCTTCATTATGTCTGTGAAAATTGGTTCGTCGACTCCCTAGGTTATTTAGTCCAATTAGGGTTTTTAACCAATCTTGTGCATCCAATAGGTTCATTTGTGTCATTGGATGAACATTTAGGTCATTTTCGTCCTCCCTAGGCTTATTCTTGTCCAATTAGGGTTTTTAACCAATCTTGTGCATCCAATAGTGTGTTTGTGTCATTGGATGAACATTTTGTCATTTTTGTCCTCCCTAGGCTTATTCTAGTCCAATTAGGGTTTTTAACCAATCTTGTGCATCCAATAAGTTCATTTGTGTCATTGGATTGAACATTTAGGTCATTTTCGTCCTCCCTAGGCTTATTCTTGTCCAATTAGGGTTTTTAACCAATCTTGTGCATCAATAAGTTTCATTTGTGTCATTGGATTAACATTTAGGTCATTTTCGTCCTCCCTCGGCTTATTCTTGTCCAATTAGGGTTTTTAACCCAATCTTGTGCATCCAATAAGTTCATTTTGTGTCATTGGATGAACATTTAGGTCATTTTCGTCCTCCCTAGGCTTATTCTTGTCCAATTAGGGTTTTTAACCAATCTTGTGCATCCAATAAGTTCATTGTGTCATTGGATGAACATTTAGGTCATTTTCGTCCTCCCTAGGCTTATTCTTGTCCAAATTAGGGTTTTAAACCAATCTTGTGCATCCAATATAGTTCATTTGTGTCATTGGATGAACATTTAGGTCATTTTCGTCCTCCCTAGGCTTATTCTTGTCAATTAGGGTTTTTAACCAATCTTGTGCATCCAATAAGTTGTTTTGGCTCATTGGATGAACATTTTAGGTCATTTTCGTCCTTCTAGGCTTATTCTTGTCCAATTATAGGTTTTTAACCAATCTTGTGCATGCAATAAGTTCATTTGTGTCATTGGATTAACATTTAGGTCATTTTCGTCCTCCCTAGGCTTATTCTTGTCCAATTAGGGTTTTTAACCAATCTTGTGCATCCAATATGTGTGTTTGTGTCATTGGATGAACATTTAGGTCATTTTCGTCCTCCCTAGGCTTATTCTTGCCAATTAGGGTTTTTAACCAATCTTGTGCATCCAATAAGTTCATTTGTGTCATTGGATGAACATTTAGGTCATTTTCGTCCTCCCTAGGCTTATTCTTGTCAATTAGGGTTTTTAACCAATCTTGTGCATCCAATAAGTTTGTTTGTGTCATTGGATGAACATTTAGGTCATTTTCGTCCTCCCTAGGACTTATTCTTGTCCAATTAGGGTTTTTAACCAATCTTGTGCATCCAATAAGTTCATTTGTGTCATTGGATGAACATTTAGGTCATTTTCGTCCTCCCTAGGCTTATTCTTGTCCAATTAGGTTTTTTAACCAATCTTGTGCATCCAATAAGTTCATTTGTGTCATTGGATGAACATTTAGGTCATTTTCGTCCTCCCTAGGCTTATTCTTGTCCAATTAGGGTTTTAACCAATCTTGTGCATCCAATAAGTTCATTTGTGTCATTGGATGAACATTTAGGTCATTTTCGTCCACCCTAGGCTTATTCTTGTCCAATTAGGGTTTTTAACCAATCTTGTGCATGCAATAAGTTCATTTGTGTCATTGGATTAAACATTTAGGTTCATTTTCGTCCTCCCTAGGCTTATTCAGTCCAATTAGGGTATTTAACCAATCTTGTGCATCCAATAAGTTCATTTGTGTCATTGGATGAACATTTAGGTCATTTTCGTCCTCCCTAGGCTTATTCTTGTCCAATTAGGTTTTTAACCAATCTTGTGCATCCAATAAGTTCATTTGTGTCATTGGATGAACATTTAGGTCATTTTCGTCCTCCCTGGCTTATTCTTGTCCAATTAGGTTTTTAACCAATCTTGTGCATCCAATAAGTTGTTTTGTGTCATTGGATGAACATTTAGGTCATTTTCGTCCTCCCTAGGCTTATTCTTGTCCAATTAGGGTTTTTAACCAATCTTGTGCATCCAATAAGTGTCATTTGTGTCATTGGATTAACATTTAGGTCATTTTCGTCCTCCCTAGGCTTATTCTTGTCCAAATTAGGTTTTTTAACCAATCTTGTGCATCCAATAAGTTCATTTGTGTCATTGGATTGAACATTTAGGTCATTTTCGTCCTCCCTAGTATAACTTATTCTGGCGTGTCCAATTAGGGTTTTTAACCAATCTTGTGCATCCAATAAGTTCGTTTGTGTCATTGGATGAACATTTAGGTCATTTTCGTCCTCCCTAGGCTTATTCTTGTCCAATTAGGGTTTTTAACCAATCTTGTGCATCCAATAAGTTCATTTGTGTCATTGGATTAACATTTAGGTCATTTTCGTCCTCCCTAGGCTTATTCTTGTCCAATTAGGTTTTTAAACCAATCTTGTGCATCCAATATGTTCATTTGTGTCATTGGATGAACATTTAGGTCATTTTCGTCCTCCCTAGGCTTATTCTTGTCCAATTAGGGTTTTTAACCAATCTTGTGCATCCAATAAGTCATTTGTGTCATTGGATGAACATTTAGGTCATTTTCGTCCTCCCTAGACTTATTCTTGTCCAATTAGGGTTTTTAACCAATCTTGTGCATCCAATAAGTTCATTTGTGTAATTGGATGAACATTTAGGTCATTTTCGTCAACCCTAGGCTTATTCTTGTCCAATTAGGGTTTTTAACCAATCTTGTGCATCCAATAAGTTCATTTGTGTCATTGGATGAACATTTAGGTCATTTTCGTCCTCCCTAGACTTATTCTTGTCCAATTAGGGTTTTTAACCAATCTTGTGCATCCAATAAGTTCATTTGTGTCATTGGATGAACATTTAGGTCATTTTCGTCCTCCCTAGGCTTATTCTTGTCCAATTAGGGTTTTTAACCAATCTTGTGCATCCAATAAGTTCATTTGTGTCATTGGATGATTAACATTTAGGTATTTTCGTCCTCCCTAGCTTATTCTTGTCCAATTAAGGTTTTTAACCAATCTTGTGCATCCAATAAGTTCATTTGTGTCATGTGTTGGTATCAATGACCTCGAAATAACAGAAAATATATCAGTTTACGTTACAAAATTAATCAGCATCAAGTGCACAGCGGAAATTTAAATTTTGTGGCATACAAAGTTAGCAATATAGAAAATTAAAGAGAGAGAGTTAGAGAAGAAAACACAGAGATTTATCCTGGTTCGGTTGTCCTCAACAACCTACGTCCAGTCCTGAAAATCCAATCGGATTTCAGATTTTCTTCTCCTTCAATAGAAAGAATCAATTACAAGATTGTCCAGTTTCCTCCCTGAAACCTATCTATCTTAATGATCTCTTCCCTATTGAATACCCTCTGATCCTTGTAGATACTCGTCAACCTATCACAGAATCACAGTGCGACTCTTTTCTTGTTGAGCACTCTCACCCAAGAAAGTAGCCACCAGTTTCTAGCTGGCTTTCTATCAACCCCTTTGATCCTTGTAGACAATCGTCAGCCTAACACAAAATCAAAGTACAACTCTTTCTTGTTGAGACCTCTCACCCAAGAAAGTAGCCACCAGTTTCTAGCTGGATTTTCAACGTTCGTTTTGGTTCAAGATTTATTACAGAATGAATAAAAGATGTAAAACAAAAGGGTCTTCAATCTTTATGAATGTTGCTCCTCACAAATCTGGATATTCATGGATTGTTCTTGAGCACATTATCATTTCTCTTAGATTGTCAACAAACTGTATTGAGATCTGTAATCACAATTATGAAGTTGTTAGTTTGTTGTTATGAACAGTTTTGAGAGCATATGAGAAATTATGAAAGTTATGAAATGTTATGAAAAAGTTATGTGAAAGTTATTAGAATAAAGATTGAAAGACATCTTATATAGTTTCTGAAAAACCAACTCCTAAATCGATTCCTCAATCGATTTATTAAAGTTAAAACATATGCTTAATCGATGTGCCAATCGATTTCGCGATTCTTGGTTTTCTTTAATCTTGAAACTATACAAGCTAATCGATTTACCAATCGATTCTTTAAAACCACTTTTCAGTAGAACATGTCCAGACTTGTATAAATCGATTTCCTAATCGATTGCTGGGAAACTCTTTTAATAAAAGTAACTTCAATCGATTACTCAATCGATTTTTGCCAAGTCTCAGAGTTTACTGTGTTTTCAAAAAGTTTTTAATTCAATCGATTTGCCAATCGATTGTTTTTCAAAACAGTGGCTCAGTTATTTGATGTCAATCGATTGTCAATCGCTTTGGTAGCATGTTCCTGAAAAGTTTTTACCTGGTGTTTAGTTCAATCGATTTCCCAATCGATTGCAACCAAACTTTATCCAAATGAAAATAACAACAATAGATTGTCCAATCGATTGTATTTGTCACAGGTGAGGTTATTTTTCAAATGATACTTTGTCAATCGATTTGCCAATCGATTTCCTCAGCACTGGAGTGCCACTGTGACTCATTCAATCGATTTACCAATCGATGTGTTACCATCAGGTTTGATTTGTGAAATGTTCAATCGATTGCTCAATCGATTACTCTCCAAATCAGAGGCTACTGACTTGTGCAGTTTTCATTTTTAATTAAGCTAATCGATTGCCTAATCGATTGTACATTTACAAACACTTAAGATTTCTTACACCCTTGTTATGCAATCGATTTACCAATCGATTTACATAGTCAGAATTCAACTTTTGTTGATTTCTTGTGTTCCAAGCAATTTGATACAAGTGTGTGTGATGTGTGTGATTGAATTGGTGTTCCTGAAATTTTGCTCAATTGAAATATTAGATTTATCATATTAAGTATGAATATTGTTGAATTGTGAATTATGTCAAAATTAGGAATCAAAGGATCAAAATCCAACAATCTCCCCCTTTTTGGCATAATTGACAATTCATACAATTGTAACTTGAGCATATCAAACCATTTCAAAATCATACCAAAGAAATCAATTTATAGCATTAAATATGTACCAAATCAGAGCATCAGAGCATGTGTCAAAACAGCATGAGTATTATTACATTATTAAGTAACAGAGCAAAAAAAACATCATCAGAACATCAGATTCTCCCCCTTAATAATGCAACAACAACAGATGCTCCCCCTTGATAATGCAACAACAATCATACTATCAAGTTATCAAGTTATAATTTTTCTCCCCCTTTGTCAATTAAGGAAAAAAAGCAGAAAACAAAACCTCCCCCTATGTTAAAGAACATAAGCATAGGAAATAGAGATCATATAACTTGTATATCGGATTAAAAAATTTCAGAGCAATTACTGAGCATAACATGATTAAGATAACTGAATGTAAACAACATGTGCAGTGCATCAGATCAAACAAACAGATATGCAACAGATGTAGTATGGCAATGTTTATATGATAACAATTGATACATTTGCTCATACATATATATTATTAACAAAATATAAAACAGCAAAACAACAAAGCAGCAAAAAAAAAATAAGACATCACAAATAAGGAACTTGACCATCTAATCTCCTAAAGTGGGCTGGTTCTCACTATCATCCAGGGGAGAGGTAGAGACCGCTGTATTATCCTCAGCAGGTGTCTCCTCACCGTGAGTCGCAGACCGATCTAGAGGATCTGGCTGTGGTTCCTCAGTTGCTTGTCGACCAATATGCGCTATATCTTCAAAAGATAGCTTGAGACCAAGGTGTGCTTGAATTGCAGCAACATCCTGAACAACTGATTTCAGGGATGTTTGGATAGATGTCAAAGTAGCTTCCATCCTTGCATTAGACTCTAGTGTTTTGGCGTTGTGTTCCATTTGAGCTGCCATAAATTCCATCAGTTTTACAACAAATGCAGGAGTCTCAGCTGCTGATTCAGAGGCTTGTGGAGGAGTTGGTTCAACATTTGACATTGGTCTAATCCAAACATTATCTACTTTCTTCAGTTTCATCTGATTCACAATCGCTTCGCCGAAGATGAGTGTAGTCTTTGCAGATTCTTCATTCAACAACGATACCTTGAAGTGCTTGAGAACCTTTGTAACCAACTGCGGATAAGGCAACATGAGCTTACTGTGTGAAGCTTCTAACATGTGCCTTAGCACAATCCATGTCCAACTCATCTTAAGCTCCTTGGACAATCCCCATAATAGTATAATATCAAGCTTCTGAACAACCGCGTGATTTCCTGATCGAGGTACAAGCATTCTTGTTAAAGTATACATGAGCATGCGTTGCTGTACCTTCATCTGACCAATAGGCAATGAGATAGTTTCCACAAAACCATCAATCATAATATCTTTCACTGCCGTGTGCCTGTCCAGCGATGCTTCCCATCCTTCGTCAGCTGCATCCGCATCAGAACTGCCGTCTATTGATTGTCCGTGAAATGGCAATCCTGTCAATTCAGCAAAATCTTCAAAAGACATTGATAACTTTTTACCTTTAACCTGAGTTTTGAATCCGTCATTAGTGAGCTTGAAATTTGCGTAAAATTCCCGTATCAGTTTCGGATAGCTGTCCAAAGTAGATGAAAGAAAACCTTCAAGACCATGAAATCTCAGATGATCTTGGAATGTGAAGCCTTCTGTATCAAAGAAACCAAAGTCCAGGGTTCTGCCTTCATGAATTTTCCGTTTAAGAAACTCTGCTGGAATGGTAACTTCTACATCCTTCTCTTTAGGTGCTGGAGTTTTCTTCGGTGGGGGTGATGTAACTGGCTTCTTTTTCTTCTGAGCAATTTCTTTCATAGCATCCGCCAAAAGCTTCTCACTTGGTGGTTCCTTCCTTTTCTTGATCTTTTCTGGAATAGGAGCAGGAGCCTTGCCCTTGTCCTTTGCAAGAATTTTGTGAGTAGGAATAGAAATTCTCTTAGACACAGTAGGTGGCGGTGAGGAGTTTCACTGGTGGAAGATGATGAAGGTGAAGGAGTATGTGCTTGTGTTTGTTTCACTCGAGCCATTGTTGCAAATAGAAGAGGTGAGTGAAGATAGAGTTCAGATATAATGCAGATATCAGTTGCAGAGACAGAGGAAGAAGATGAAGCAGAGAAAGAAATGTAGAAATCTGGGCTTAAACAGTGAAGAAATCGATTTAGACCTGTTCCTTTTTATACTTTTACCCTTATCAATCGATTGCCAAATCGATTTGTTTACCGTTACACCGAATCCTTAATCGATTGTGTAATTATGATGTCCAACGGCTAGTAAAGAAATTCGCAACGGTCATTTTCCTAATCGATTCCCAAATCGATTGTCCGTTTTACTAAATCGATGTCCAAATCGATTGTCCCAAAAATTCAAATACTGAACACTGAATCAATCGATTGCCAAATCGATGCTCGGGATTTCTACAAAAATTTTCCAAAAACTCTGAAGTCTGGGCTAACCAAATCGATTTCCAAATCGATTTTATAAACAACAAAGACCAAACTCGAAATCGATTAATCAATCGATTTAAACAAAAAAACTTCAGATTAACTGCTATTGACTCTTTTCCTTTGTTATCAATGCAACTTGGTTGACCAATCTTCCTTCATTTAATCTTCATTTAATGTTAATGACAAGATTCTCATACTTGTCTCATTTCATGTGTCTTGAGCATCCACTTTCAAATATCAATCTTGCTTGGTGGATGTCAAGTACACCTGCAAAAACATAATTAATTTTTGGATCTAGGTACCCAATTCAGATTGGGTCCTGGGGGGTCAGTCTTAAACACAGATTCTTTTGCTATCCAAACTTGCTTCCATCCTTGATTGGCTAATTTTTTAAATATGCAATTAGACACAAAATGTCCCTTTCTACAACAGAAATGACATTTGCCATCAAAGGATGAATATTTGTTTGGTTTAGTAAAGGTGTCATACATACTCTTAGCAATAACAGTTTTGTTACCATGTTTGACATTTCTGGTTTGCATATACCCAATACCAGATCTGTTTTTATTTTTTCTTTTGACATGCATATTTGGTGTATATCCTAAACCAGATTTTTCATGAACATGTCTTTGATTGCTAAGTATGACATTTAGCTTATCTTTACTATTTGCAAAATTTAATAAATCAGATTTTAATGATGCAACTGTATTTTCAAGTTCAATGCACTTTGCAGATTTTTCATGTGAATCCTTTTTCAGTTGTTCACATAAATTTTCAATTTCTTTATGCTCAACATTCATTTGTTCAAGCATTTTCTTTGTGCTTAACAACTGTTTTATGGATTTCACATAGTCATCATGCAATTCATTGAAAGCTTCTTGTAATTCATCATATGTTGGATTAAATTGCGAACTAACCTCACTGTCAGATTCTGAATTAGTGTGAGCCATGAGACATAAATTCACTTCTTCTTCATTCGAAGAGACAGAGGACTCATCATTATCGTTGTCACTCCATGCAATATATGCTCTTTTGGCTTTGTGACCCTTATTCTTGTTCTTCAGTTTGTAGCATTCCGACTTTGTGTGACCAATCTTACCACATTCATAACATGTAACTGTCTTGATGTCACTAGTCTTAGAGCTGGATGGTTTTCTGAATTTGCTATCTTTCTTCTTCAGAAACTTCTTAAATTTCTTGACAAGTGATTCGATTTCAGTTCCTTCATTTTCACTGCTGGATCCATCTGAGTAGCTATCGGATTCAGGTTTAGATTGCTTTGCTTGAACCTTCAGAGACAAACCTTTCTTTTTCCTGCTTTCCATTTCGGATTCATCCAGTCGTTGTAATTCCATTTCATGTTCCCTCAATTTACCAAATAAAATTGTTGTCGTCATCTTTGCTAGATCCTTAGACTCAGCTATTGCGGTAATCTTGGGCTGCCATTCTCTGGTTAAGCATCTCATAATCTTTCCGATCTGCTGTTCGTTATCCACATATTTTCCTAGTGCATGCAGGTTGTTGACAATGTGTGTGAATCTTGTTTGCAAATCACTGATTGACTCTTCTTTCTTCATGCTAAATAATTCATATTCGTGCATGAGCGTATTCACACGAGCTCTCTTAACATCAGTAGTACCTTCATGAGTTTCTTGGAGGATGTCCCACATCTCTTTTGCTGATTTGCAATTGGATACTCTAAAGAACTCTTCTGCACATAGGGCTGATGTGATTATGTTCTTCGCCTTCGCATTGAAACCAACCTTCTTCTTGTCATCATCTGACCAGTCGGCTCTAGGCTTTAAGATCATTGAGTTGTCAGTTCCTGCAATCTTGGGAATGTACGGACCGTTTTCAACAGCATCAAGGATATCTATGCCACTTGCTTCCAGGAAATATGAGCATTCTTTGCTTCCAGTACATGTAGGCTGTACCGTTGAAAGCTGGTGGTCGTGCTAACGAAGCTCCTTCTCCCAGAACGTCAGTTGAGGCCATCTTCTTATAAGTTTTACCTCTCAAGAAGTTAGCTCTGATACCAATTGTTGGTATCAATGACCTCGAAATAACAGAAAATATATCAGTTTACGTTACAAAATTAATCAGCATCAAGTGCACAGCGGAAATTAAATTTTGTGGCATACAAAGTTAGCAATATAGAAAATTAAAGAGAGAGAGTTAGAGAAGAAAAACACAGAGATTTATCCTGGTTCGGTTGTCCTCAACAACCTACGTCCAGTCCTGAAAATCCAATCGGATTTCAGATTTTCTTCTCCTTCAATAGAAAGAATCAATTACAAGATTGTCCAGTTTCCTCCCTGAAACCTATCTATCTTAATGATCTCTTCCCTATTGAATACCCTCTGATCCTTGTAGATACTCGTCAACCTATCACAGAATCACAGTGCGACTCTTTTTTGTTGAGCACTCTCACCCAAGAAAGTAGCCACCAGTTTCTAGCTGGCTTTCTATCAACCCCTTTGATCCTTGTAGACAATCGTCAGCCTAACACAAAATCAAAGTACAACTCTTTCTTGTTGAGACCTCTCACCCAAGAAAGTAGCCACCAGTTTCTAGCTGGATTTTCAACGTTCGTTTTGGTTCAAAGATTTATTACAGAATGAATAAAAGATGTAAAACAAAAGGGTCTTCAATCTTTATGAATGTTGCTCCTCACAAATCTGGATATTCATGGATTGTTCTTGAGCACATTATCATTTCTCTTAGATTGTCAACAAACTGTATTGAGATCTGTAATCACAATTATGAAGTTGTTAGTTTGTTGTTATGAACAGTTTTGAGAGCATATGAGAAATTATGAAAGTTATGAAATGTTATGAAAAAGTTATGTGAAAGTTATTAGAATAAAGATTGAAAGACATCTTATATAGTTTCTGAAAAACCAACTCCTAAATCGATTCCTCAATCGATTTATTAAAGTTAAAACATATGCTTAATCGATGTGCCAATCGATTTCGCGATTCTTGGTTTTCTTTAATCTTGAAACTATACAAGCTAATCGATTTACCAATCGATTCTTTAAAACCACTTTTCAGTAAAACATGTCCAGACTTGTATAAATCGATTTCCTAATCGATTGCTGGGAAACTCTTTTAATAAAAGTAACTTCAATCGATTACTCAATCGATTTGCCAAGTCTCAGAGTTTACTGTGTTTTCAAAAAGTTTGTTTCAATCGATTTGCTAATCGATTGTTTTCAAAACAGTGGCTCAGTTATTTGATGTCAATCGATGTGTCAATCGCTTTGGTAGCATGTTCCTGAAAAGTTTTTACCTGGTGTTTAGTTCAATCGATTTCCCAATCGATTGCAACCAAACTTTATCAAAATGAAAATAACAACAATAGATTGTCCAATCGATTGTATTTGTCACAGGTGAGGTTATTTTTCAAATGATACTTTGTCAATCGATTTGCCAATCGATTTCCTCAGCACTGGAGTGCCACTGTGACTCATTCAATCGATTTACCAATCGATGTGTTACCATCAGGTTTGATTTGTGAAATGTTCAATCGATTGCTCAATCGATTACTCTCCAAATCAGAGGCTACTGACTTGTGCAGTTTTCATTTTTAATTAAGCTAATCGATTGCCTAATCGATTGTACATTTACAAACACTTACGATTTCTTACACCCTTGTTATGCAATCGATTTACCAATCGATTTACATAGTCAGAATTCAACTTTTGTTGATTTCTTGTGTTCCAAGCAATTTGATACAAGTGTGTGTGATTGAATTGGTGTTCCTGAAATTTTGCTCAATTGAAATATTAGATTTATCATATTAAGTATGAATATTGTTGAATTGTGAATTATGTCAAAATTAGGAATCAAAGGATCAAAATCCAACACTTTGAATATCTGTGTTTGGTTCATTGGATTAACTTTTAGTCATTTTTATCCTCCCTAGGCTTATTCTTGTCCAATTAGGGTTTTTTTAACCAATCTTGTGCATCCAATAGGTGTGTTTTTGCATTGGATTTACATTTAGTTCATTTTCATCCTCCCTATGCTTATTTTAGTCCAATATGGTTTTTAACCAATCTCGTGCTTCCAATATGTGTGTTTGTGTCGTTGGATTAACGTTTATGTCATTATTGACCTCCCGAGGCTTATTCCTGTCCAATAGGGTTTTTAACCAATCTAATGCATCCAAAAGGTGTGTTTGTGTCATTGGATTAATATTTAGGACATTTTCATCCTCCCTAGGCTTATTCTAGTCCAATTAGGGATTTTAACCAATCTTATGGATCCAACAAGTTCATTTGTGTCATTAGATTAACATTTAGGTCATTTTAATCCTCCTTAGTCATATTCTAGTCCAATTAGGGTTTTTAACCAATCTTGTGCATCCAATAACTTCATTTGTGTAATTGGATTAACATTTAGGACATTTTCGTCCTCCCTAGGCTTATTCTTATCCAATTAAGATTTTAAACCAATCTAATGCATCCAATAAGTTCATTTGTGTTATTGGATGACATTTTTAAGTCATATTCGTCCTCTGTAGGCTTATTCTAGTCCATTAGTAACTTTCACCAATCTTGTCCATCCAATAAGTTCATTTAGGTCATTTTTGTCATCCCTAGGCTTCATCTTGTCCAATTAGGGTTTTTAATCAATCTTGTGCATCCAATAGGTGTGTTTGTGTCATTGGATTAACTTTTAGATCATTTTCGTCCACTCAAGGCTTATTCTTGTTCAATTAGGTTTTTAACCAATCTGGTGCATCCAATAGGTATGTTTGTGTCATGGGATTAACATTTAGGTCATTTTCATCCTCCCTAAGCTTACTCTAGTCCAATTAGGGTTTTTAACCAAACTTGTGCTTCCAATATGTGTGTTCGTGTCATTGGATTAACATTTAGGTCATTTTCTTCCTCCCTAGGCTTATTCTAGTCAAAATTAGGGTTTTTAACCAATCACGTGCATCCAATAGGTGTGTTTTGTTTCATCATCCTAAGCCTTATTCTTGTCCAATTAGGGTTTTCAACCAATCTTTTGCATCCAATAGGTGTGTTTGTGTCATTAGTTTAGCATTTAGGTCGTTTTCATCATCCTAGGCTTATTCTACTGCAATTACAGTTTTTAACCAATCTTGAGCTTTTAATATGTGTGTTTGGTTCATTGGATTAACTTTTAGTCATTTATGTCCTCCCTAGGCTTATTCTTGTCCAATTAGGGTTTTTAACCAACCTTGTGCATCCAATAGGTGTGTTTGTGTCATTGGATTTACATTTAGGTCATTTTCATCCTTCCTAGGCTTAATCTAGTCCAATTAGGGTTTTTAACCAATTTTAGGGATCCAATAAGTTCATTTGTGTCACTGGATTAACATTTAGTTCATTTTAATCCTCCCTAGGCTTATTCCAGTCCAATTAGGGTTTTTAACCAATCTTGTGCATCCAATAAGTTCATTTGGTCACTGGATGAACATTTAGGTCATTTTAATACTCCCTAGGCTTATTCTAGTCCAATTAGCGTTTTTAACCAATCTTGTGTGTCCAATAAGTTCATTTGTGTAATTGGATTAACATTTAGGACATTTTCGTCCTCCATAGGCTTATTCTAGTCTAATAAGAGATTTTTAACCAATCTAATGCATCCAATAAGTTCATTTGTGTTATTGGATTGACATTTATGTCATTTTCGTCATCCATAGGCTTATTCATGTCCATTAGGGTTTTTAACCAATCATGTGCATCCATTAGGTGTTTATAGGTCATAGGTTTAACAGTTAGGTCATTTTTGTCCTCTCTAGGCTTGTTCTTGTAAAATTAATATTTACAAGAATAGTTAGGTCATTTTTGTCCAATAAGTTCATTTGTGTCATTGGATTAATATTTAGGACATTTTCGTCCTCGCTAGGCTTAATCTAGTACAATTAGGGTTTTTTAACCAATCTTGTACATCCAATAAGTTCATGTGTCATCCCATTAACATTTAGGTCATTTACGTCCTCCTTAGCCTTATTCTTGTCCAATTAGGGTTTTCAACCAGCCTTGTGCTTCCAATAAGTTCATTTGTGTCATTACATTAACATGTAGCTCATATTCCGACTCCCTAGACTTATTCTAGTCAATTATGGTTTTTAATCAATCTAGTGCATCAAATAGTTGTGTTGGTGTCATTGGATTAACTTTAAGGTCATTTTCTTTCTTCCTAAGCTTATTCTAGTCCAGTTTGGGATTCTAACCAATCTTGTGCATCTATTAAGTTAATTTGTTTCATTGGATTAACATGTACGTCATTTTCGTCCTCTCTAAACTTATTCTAGTCCAATTAGGGTTTTTAACCATTCTGTTGCATCTAATAAGTTCATTTGTGGCATTGGATTAACATTTTGATCATTTTCATCCTCCCTAGGCTTATTCTAGTCAAATTAGGGTTTTCAACCAATCTTGTGCATCCAATAAATTCATTGGTGTCTTTGGATTAACTTTTAGGTCATTTTCGTCGTCCCTAGGCTTCTTCTTGTGCAATTAGGGTTTTTAATCAATCTTGTGCGTCCAATAGGTGTGTTTGGGTCAATGGATTAACTTTTAGGCCACTTTCGTCCACTCTAGCCTTATTCTTGTCCAATTAGATTTTTAGCCAATCTTATGCATCCAATAGGTGTCATTGTGTCATTGGATTATCATTTAGTTCATTTACGTCCTCCCTAGGCTTATTCTTATCCAATTAGGGTTTTTAACCAATCATGTGCATCCAATATGCGTGTTTGTGTCATTGGATTAACATTTAGGTCCTTTTCGTCCTCCCTAGGCTTATTCTTGTCCAACTAGGGTTTTTAACCAATCTTGTGCATCCAATAGGGGTGTTTGTGTAATTGGATTAACATTTAGGTCAGTTTCATCCTCCCTAGGCTTTTTCTAGTCCAATTAGGGTTTTTAACCAATCTAGTTCAGGCAGTAGGTGAGTTTGTGTCATTGGATTAACATTTAAGTCATTTTCGTCCTCCATAGGCTTATTCTAGTCCAATTAGGGTATTTAACTAATCTTGTGCGTTCAATAGGTTTGTTACTGTTATAGGATTAATATATAGGTCATTTTCGTCCGACCTAGGCTTGATCTTGTCCAATTAGGGTTTCTAACAAATTTTGTGCACCCAATACGTGTGTTTGTGTCATTGGATTAGCTTTTAGTCATTTTCGTCCTGTCTAAGCTTATTCTTGTCTAATTAGGGTTTTAACGAAACTTGTGCATCCAATAGGTGTGTTTGTGTCATTGGATTAACATTTAGGTCATTTTCATTCTCCCTAGGCTTATTCTAGTCCAATTAGGGTATTTAACCAATCTTGTGCTTCCAATATGTGTGTTTGTGTCGTTGGATTAACTTTTAGGTCATTTACGTCCTCTTGGAGATTATTCTTTTCCAATTAGGGTTTTTAACCAATCTAATGCTATCAATAAGTGTGTTTGTCTCATTGGATTAATATTTAGGTGATTTTCATCCTCCCTAGGCTTATTCTAGTCGAATTAGGGATTTTAACCAATCTTATGCATCCAATAAGTTCATTTGTGTCATTGGGTTAACATTTAGGTCATTTTCATCCTAATTAGGGTTATTAACCAATCTTGTGCATACAATAGGTGTGTTTGTGTCCTAGGATTAATATTTAGGTCATTTTCGTCCTACCTCGGCTTGTTCTAGTCCAATTAGGATTTTTAACAAATCTTGTGCATCCAATAGGTGTGTTTGTGTAACTGTATTAACATTTAGGTCATTTTCATCCTCGTTTGGCTTTTTCTAGTCCAATTTGGGTTTTTTTACCAATCTTGTGCATCCAATAAGTTCATTTGTGACATTGGATTAACATTTAGGTCATTTTAATCCCCACTAGGCTTATTCTAGTTCAATTAGGGTTTTTAACCAATCTTGTGCTTCCAATAAGTTCTTTTGTGTCATTGGATTAACATTTATAATATTTTCATCCTCCCTAAGCTTATTCTAGTCCAATTAAGGTTTTTAACCAATCTTGTGCGTCCAATAAGTTCATTTGTGTAATTGGATTAACATTTAGGACATTTTCGTCCTCCATAGGCTTATTCTAGTCCAATTAAGATTTTTAACCAATCTAATGCATCCAATAAGTTCATTTGTGTTATTGGATTGACATTTATGTCATTTTCGTCATCCATAGGCTTATTCATGTCCATTAGGGTTTTAACCAATCATGTGCATCCATTAGGTGTTTATAGGTCATAGGATTAACAGTTAGGTCATTTTTGTCCCCTCTAGGCTTGTTCTTGTAAAATTACGGTTTTTAACCAATCTTGTGCATCCAATAAGTTCATTTGTGTAATTGGATTAACATTTAGGTCATTTTCATCCTCCCTAGTCTTATTCTAGTCCAATTAAGGTTTTTATCCAATCTTGTGCATCCAATAAGTTCATTTGTGTCATTGGATTAATATTTAGGACATTTTCGTCCTCGCTAGGCTTAATCTAGTACAATTAGGGTTTTTAACCAATCTTGTACATCCAATAAGTTCATGTGTCATCCCATTAACATTTAGGTCATTTACGTCCTCCTTAGCCTTATTCTTGTCCAATTAGGGTTTTCAACCAGCTTGTGCTTCAATAAGTTCATTTGTGTCATTACATGAACATGTAGCTCATATTCCGACTCCCTAGGCTTATTCTAGTCCAATTTATGGTTTTTAATCAATCAGTGCATCAAATAAGTTGTGTTGGTGACATTGGATTAAATTTAAGGTCATTTTCTTTCTCCTAGGTCCAGCTTATTCTAGTCTGTGTCAATTGATGAACGTTTAGGTCCATTTTCGTTCTATTGTTGTCCAATAACGTTTTTGTCTGTGCATGCTAATAATTTCATTTGTTTCATTGGATTAACATGTAAGTCATTTCGTCTCTCTAGGTTATTCTAGTCCAATTAGGGTTTTTTAAACCAATCATGTGCATCCAATAAGCGTGTTTGTGTCATTGGATGAACATTTAGCTCATTTTATCCTCCCTAGGCTTATTCTAGTCAAATTAGGGTTTTTCAACCAATCTTGTGCATCCAATATGGTCATTTGGTGTCATTGGGATTAATCTAGGTCATTTTCGGTCGTCCCTAGGTTTATTCTAGTGCAATTAGGGTTTTTAAACCATCTTGTGCGTCCTATGGTGTGTTTGTGTCATTGGATGAAACAATTTAGGTCATTTTCGTCTCCTAGACTTATTCTTGTCCAATTAGATTTTTACCAATCTTGTGCATGCATAATCAGGTGTCATTGGATGTGTCATTGTCTTCCTAGGCTTATTCATGTCCAATTTAGATTAACCAATCCTTAGCAATCAAATTATGTTCATTTTGTGTCATTGGATTACGTCGTTCTCCCTAGGTTTATTCTTATCCAATTTAGGGTTTTTAACCAATCATGTGGCATCCAGGTAGGTGTGTTTGTGTCATTGGATTAACATTTAGGTCCTTTTGTCCTCCCTAGGCTTATTCTTGTCACTGGATTTTAACCAATCTGTGCATCAATAAGTTCATTTGTGTAATTGGTATTAACAATGTAGGTCGTTTCATCCTCCCTAGTTTATTACTAGTCCAATTAGGGTTTTTAACCAATCTGTTTCATCCTATAGGTGTGTTTGTGTCATTTGGATGAACATTTAAGTATTTTCGTCCTCCATAGGACTTATTCTAGTCCATTAGGGTTTTTAACTAATCTTGTTGGCGTCAGTTTGTTTGCTTATATATAAGTCATTTCGTCCGACCTCTTGTTGTGTCATTGGATGAACATTTTGTGGACTCATTGTGTCGTCTAGCTTTTAGTCATTTTCGTCTTATTCTGTGTCAATTAGGGTTTCTACCAAACTTGTGCATCAATAGGTGTGTTTGTGTCATGGATTAACATTTTAGGTCATTTTTCGTTCTCCCTAGGCTTATTCTAGTCCAATTAGGGTATTTAACCAATCTTGTGCATCCATATGTGTCATTTGTGTCATTGGATTAACTTTTAGGTCATTTACGTCCTCTTGGAGATTATTCTAGTCCAATTAGGGATTTTAACAATCTTGTGCTCCTATAGGTGTGTTTGTGTTCATTGGATGAACATTTAGGGTCATTTTCGTCCCATCCCATCCTCCCTGACTTATTGTTGTCCAATTAAGGTTTTTAACCAATCTCTGTGCATTGCAATAAGTTCATTTGTGTCATTGGATGAGCATTTTAGCTCATTTTCGTCCTCCCTAGAACTTATTGTTGTCCATTAAGGTTTTTAACCATCTTGTGCATTGCAATAAGTCCATTTGTGTCATTGGATGAACATTTAGGTACTTTTCGTCTCCTAGGCTTTATTCTAGTCCAATTAGGGTTTTTTAATCATAATTGTGCATCTATAGTTCATTGTGTCATTGGATTAACATTTAGCGTCATTTTCGTCCTCCTAAGACTTATTCTTGTTCAATTAGGGTTTTTACAATCTTGGTGCATCCATATGTTCATTTGTGTCATTGGATGAACATTTAGGTCATTTTCGTTCTCCCATAGGCTTATTCTCTGTCAATTAGAGGTTTTTAACGAATCTATGTGTATCCTATAAGTGTCCAGATTTGGTGGTCATTTGGATGATAACATTTAGGTGATTTTCGTCCCTCCCTAGGCTTATCTTGTCCAATTTAGGATTTTTAACCAATCTAATGCATCCAATAAGTTCATTTGTGTCATTGGATTGAACATTTAGGTCATTAGGGTTTTAACTTTCGTTCTCAGGTGGTTTTATAGGTCCTAGGGCTATTCATGTTCAATTAGGGTTTTTAAACCAATCTTGTGCATCCAATATGTTCATTTGTGTCATTTGGACTTAACATTTAGGTCATTTTCGTTCTCCCTAGGTTTATTCTACCCGTCCATTAGGGTTTTTAACCAATCTTGTGCATCCTATAGGTGTGTTTGTGTCATTGGATGAACATTTAGGTCATTTTTCGTCCTCTCTAGGTATTCTTGTCAATTAAAGTTTTTTAACCAATCTTGTGCATGCAATAAAGTTCATTGTGTCATTGGATGGAACATTTAGGTCATTTTCGTCATCCCTAGGCTTATTCATGTCCAATTAGGGTTTTTAAACAATCTTGTGCTTCCAATATGTTCATTTGTGTCATTACATGAACATTTAGGTCATATTTCGTTCCTCCCTAGGCTTATTCTTGTCGAATTTGGTTTTTAAACCAATCTTGTGCATCCAATAGTTGTGTGTGGTGTCATCTGATTAACATTTTAGGTCATTTTTCATACCTCCATCTATTAGGCTTATTCTTGTCCAATTATGGTTTTTTAACCAATTCTGTGCATGCAATATGTTCATTTGTGTCATTGGATTGAACATTTAGGTCATTTTTATCCTTCATAGGCTTATTCGCAGTCAAATTAGGTGTTTCAACATCTTGTGCACTCCAATAAGTTCATTGGGTGTCATTGGATTAACATTTAGGTCCCTTTCGTCGTTCCCTGGGTTCTTCTTGGTCCAATTAGGGTTTTTAATTCAATTTGTGCGTCAATAGGTGTGTTTGGGTCATGGATTAACTTTTAGGCCCTTTGGTCACTGCTAGCTTATTCTTGTCCAATTAGCATTGTTTAGCCAATCTTAATGCATCCATAGGTTCATTGGATTTGTGTCATTGGATTAACATTTAGGTCATTTTCGTCCAATAAGTCATTTGTCCTAGGCTTGAACATTTTCTTGTCCTCCTAGGCTTATTTGTCCAATTAGGGTTTTTAACCAATCTTGTGCATCCAATAAGTTCATTTGTGTCATTGGATTAACATTTAGGTCATTTTCGTCCTCCCTAGGCTTATTCTTGTCCAATTAGGGTTTTTAAACCAATCTTGTGCATCCAATAAGTTCATTTGTGTCATTGGATTAACATTTAGGTCATTTTCGTCCTCCCTAGGCTTATTCTTGTCCAATTAGGGTTTTTAACCAATCTTGTGCATCCAATAAGTTCATTTGTGTCATTGGATTAACATTTAGGTCATTTTCGTCCTCCCCTAGGCTTATTCTGTCCAATTAGGGTTTTTAACCAATCTTGTGCATCCAATAAGTTCATTTGTGTCATTGGATGAACATTTAGGTCATTTTCGTCCTCCCTAGGCTTATTCTTGTCCAATTAGGGTTTTTAACAATCTTGTGCATCCAATAAGTTCATTTGTGTCATTGGATGAACATTTAGGTCATTTTCGTCCTCCCTAGGCTTATTCTTGTCCAATTAGGGTTTTTAACCAATCTTGTGCATCCAATAAGTTCATTTGTGTCATTGGATGAACATTTAGGTCATTTTCGTCCTCCCTAGGCTTTATTCTTGTCCAATTAGGGTTTTTAACCAATCTTGTGCATCCAATAAGTTCATTTGTGTCATTGGATGAACATTTAGGTCATTTTCGTCCTCCCTAGGCTTATTCTTGTCCAATTAGGGTTTTTAACCAATCTTGTGCATCCAAATAAGTTCATTTGTGTCATTGGATTAACATTTAGGTCATTTTCGTCCTCCCCCTAGGCTTATTCTTGTCCAATTAGGGTTTTTAACCAATCTTGTGCATCCAATAAGTTCATTTGTGTCATTGGATTAACATTTAGGTCATTTTCGTCCTCCCTAGGCTTATTTCTTGTCCAATTAGGGTTTTTAACCAATCTTGTGCATCCAATAAGTCATGTTTGTGTCATTGGATGAACATTTAGGTCATTTTCGTCCTCCTAGGAGGCTTATTCTTGTCCAATTAGGGTTTTTAACCAATCTTGTGCATCAATATAGTTCATTTGTGTCATTGGATTAACATTTAGGTCATTTTTTTCGCTTCCAATTAGGGTTTTTAACCTAGCATCCAATAAGTTCATTTGTGTATTCTTCATTTTGTCCAATTAGGGTTTTTAACCAATCTTGTGCATCCAATAAGTTCATTTGTGTCATTGGATGAACATTTAGGTCATTTTCGTCCTCCCTAGGCTTATTCTTGTCCAATTAGGGTTTTTAACCAATCTTGTGCATCCAATAAGTTCATTTGTGTGTCATTGGATGAACATTTAGGTCATTTTCGTCCTCCCTAGGCTTATTCTTGTCCAATTAGGGTTTTTAACCAATCTTGTGCATCCAATAAGTTTCATTTGTGTCATTGGATGAACATTTAGGTCATTTTCGTCCTCCTAGGCTTTCTTGTGTCCAAATTAGGGTTTTTAACCAATCTTGTGCATCCAATAAGTTCATTTGTGTCATTGGATGAACATTTAGGTCATTTTCGTCCTCCCTAGGCTTATTCTTGTCCAATTATTAGGGTTTTTAACCAATCTTGTGCATCCAATAGTTCATTTGTGTCATTGGATTAACATTTAGGTCATTTTCGTCCTCCCTAGGCTTATTCTTGTCCAATTAGGGTTTTTAACCAATCTTGTGCATCCAATAAGTTCATTTGTGTCATTGGATGAACATTTAGGTCATTTTCGTCCTCCCTAGGCTTATTCTTGTCCAATTAGGGTTTTTAACCAATCTTGTGCATCCAATAAGTTCATTTGTGTCATTGGATGAACATTTAGGTCATTTTCGTCCTCCCTAGGCTTATTCTGTCCAATTAGGGTTTTTAACCAATCTTGTGCATCCAATAAGTTCATTTGTGTCATTGGATGAACATTTAGGTCATTTCGTCCTCCCTAGGCTTATTCTTGTCCAATTAGGGTTTTTAACCAATCTTGTGCATCCAATAAGTTCATTTGTGTCATTGGATGAACATTTAGGTCATTTTTCGTCCTCCCTAGGCTTATTCTTGTCCAATTAGGGTTTTTAACCAATCTTGTGCATCCAATAAGTTCATTTGTGTCATTGGATGAACATTTAGGTCATTTTTCATCTCCCTAGGCTTATTCTTGTCCAATTAGGGTTTTTAACCAATCTTGTGCATCCAATAAGTTCATTTGTGTCATTGGATGAACATTTAGGTCATTTTCGTCCTCCCTAGGCTTATTCTTGTCCAATTAGGGTTTTTAACCAATCTTGTGCATCCAATAAGTTCATTTGTGTCATTGGATGAACATTTAGGTCATTTTCGTCCTCCCTAGGCTTATTCTTGTCCAATTAGGGTTTTTAACCAATCTTGTGCATCCAATAAGTTCATTTGTGTCATTGGATGAACATTTAGGTCATTTTCGTCCTCCCTAGGCTTATTCTTGTCCAATTAGGGTTTTTAACCAATCTTGTGCATCCAATAGGTTCATTTGTGTCATTGGATGAACATTTAGGTCATTTTCGTCCTCCCTAGGCTTATTCTTGTCCAATTAGGGTTTTTAACCAATCTTGTGCATCCAATAAGTTCATTTGTGTCATTGGATGAACATTTAGGTCATTTTCGTCCTCCCTAGGCTTATTCTTGTCCAATTAGGGTTTTTAACCAATCTTGTGCATCCAATAGGTCATTTGTGTCATTGGATGAACATTTAGGTCATTTTCGTCCTCCCTAGGCTTATTCTTGTCCAATTATTAGGGTTTTTAACCAATCTTGTGCATCCAATAGTTGTTTGTCAATAATTTGAGCATAACTTATTCTTGTCCAATTAGGGTTTTTAACCAATCTTGTGCATCCAATTGTGTCATTTGTGGATGAACATTTAGGTCATTTTCGTCCTCCTAGGCTTATTCTTGTCCAATTAGGGTTTTTAACCAATCTTGTGCATCCAATAAGTTCATTTGTGTCATTGGATGAACATTTAGGTCATTTTCGTCCTCCCTAGGCTTTATTCTGTCCAATTAGGGTTTTTAACCAATCTTGTGCATCCAATAAGTTCATTTGTGTCATTGGATGAACATTTAGGTCATTTTCGTCCTCCCTAGGCTTATTCTTGTCCAATTAGGGTTTTAACCAATCTTGTGCATCCATATAAGTTCATTTGTGTCATTGGATGAAACATTTAGGTCATTTTCGTCCTCCCTAGGCTTATTCTTGTCCAATTAGGGTTTTTAACCAATCTTGTGCATCCAATAAGTTCATTTGTGTCATTGGATTAACATTTAGGTCATTTTCGTCCTCCCTAGGCTTATTCTTGTTCCAATTAGGGTTTTTAACCAAATCTTGTGCATCCAATAAGTTCATTTGTGTCATTGGATGAACATTTAGGTCATTTTCGTCCTCCCTAGGCTTATTCTTGTCCAATTAGGGTTTTTAACCAATCTTGTGCATCCAATAAGTTCATTTGTGTCATTGGATGAACATTTAGGTCATTTTCGTCCTCCCTAGGCTTATTCTTGTCCAATTAGGGGGTTTTTAACCAATCTTGTGCATCCAATAAGTTCATTTGTGTCATTGGATGAACATTTAGGTCATTTTCGTCCTCCCTAGGCTTATTCTTGTCCAATTAGGGTTTTTAACCAATCTTGTGCATCCAATAAGTTCATTTGTGTCATTGGATTAACATTTAGGTCATTTTCGTCCTCCCTAGGCTTATTCTTGTCCAATTAGGGTTTTTAACCAATCTTGTGCATCCAATAAGTTCATTTGTGTCATTGGATGAACATTTAGGTCATTTTCGTCCTCCCTAGGCTTATTCTTGTCCAATTAGGGTTTTTTAACCAATCTTGTGCATCCAATAAGTTCATTTGTGTCATTGGATGAACATTTAGGTCATTTTCGTCCTCCCTAGGCTTATTCTTGTCCAATTAGGGTTTTTAACCAATCTTGTGCATCCAATAAGTGTGTTTGTGTCATTGGATGAACATTTAGGTCATTTTCGTTTTCTTGTCCAATTAGGGTTTTTCCAATCTTGTGCTAAGTTCATTTGTGTCATTGGATGAACATTTAGGTCATTTTCGTCCTCCTAGGCTTATTCTTGTCCAATTAGGGTTTTTAACGCAATCTTGTGCATCCATAAGTTCATTTTTGTGTCATTGGATTAACATTTAGGTCATTTTCGTCCTCACTAGGCTTATTCTTGTTCAATTAGGAGTTTTTAAACCAATCTTGTGCATCCAATAAGTGTGTTTGTGTCATTGGATTAACATTTATAATCATTTTCATCCTCCCTAAGCTTATTCTTGTCCAATTAAGGTTTTTAACCAATCTTGTGCATCAAATAAGTTCATTTGCGTCATTGGATTAACATTTAGGTCATTTTCGTCCTTCTTAGGCTTATTCTAGGCCAATTAGGGATTTTAACCAATCATATGCATCCAATGAGTTCATATGTGTCATTGGATTAAAATTTACGTCATTTTCGTCCTACCTAGGCTTGTTCTAGCCCAATTAAGGTTTTTAA
>PGTU02013020.1:0-18042 GCA_002896215.2 Cicer echinospermum | reverse complement strand
GTGTAGGATTGGATAGTTGTTCCTGAAATCTTGCTCAAATAAAATGTTAGATTTATCATATGATGTATGAACATTGTATGTTTGTTAATTATGTCAAAATTAGGATTCAAATGACTAAAGTCCAACAATCTCCCCCTTTTTGCATAAGTGATAATCATACAATTTTAACTTGAATTGAGCATTTCAAGATATAATATTAACAACATTTCATAGCATATATGTACCATTATCAGATCATAAAGTCAGAAGTAACAGAGCATCTTAGCATAACAGTACACATGCTATTTATCAAAAATCAGATCATTTACATTAAAAAAATTCATTATCAGTCATTAGAGCTTAGTCATCAGAGGCGAATAAACTTGCAACAAATATTAGGAAGTTTATAATTTTTTCTCCCCTTTGTCAGTTAAGGCAAAAGCAGGCCAGAAAAAAAAGCTTTCCTCTCCCTATTGTTAAAGAACATAGCATTGGGGATTGGAAATCATACAGACATTGTGTATCAGAGCAATGAAAAATCAGAAGCAATTAATGAGCATATAAGATTATGACAATGAATTCGAGAGAAATGAGAAAACGTTTAGTTCATTATCGATATAGATGATGAGTACAACAAGTCATAGCAAAACAACACAGATCCGTAATTCCTAATCTCCTAAACTAGGCTGGTCCTCACTATTATCTACGGGAGAGGCAGAGACCGCTGTATTCCCTCAGTAGGTGTCTCTCAACCGTGAGTCTTAGGGTGATCCTAGGGAGTTGGGTTAGGTTCTTTGCTGCTTGACGACCGATGTCTGCGATGTCTTCAAATGACAGCTTGATTCCAAGTGAGCTTGAATCGCATCCACATCCTGAACAACCGACCAAGGATGCCTGGAGAGTCCTTAAGTTAGCTTCCATTCTGAGCTGTGTTCTAGCAACTTGGGCATTGTGTGCCATCTGAGCTTCTATGAATTCCAATATCTCAACAACAAAATCAGGAGGGGCTGTGGCAGTAGCAGGTTGAGGTGAGGTTGTGCTGGTCAACAGTAGGCTGAGGTCTTATTCATATACCATGTAAACCTTTTCAATTGCATTTGGTTTACAATTGATTCTCCCATATCAGAGTGGTCTTTGTAGATTCTTTCATTAACAAGTGAAACCTTGAAATGTTTAAGAATCTTGGTATCAACTGTGGATAAGGAACATAAGCTTGCTCTGTGAAGCTTCCAGCATGTGCCTTAGCACAATCCAAGTCCAGCTCATCCTGAGCTCCTTTGATAACCCCATAACAGTAGTATGTCCAATTTCTGAACTACTGCATGGTTGCCCTGAACGAGGTACAAGCATCCTGGTCAGCGTGTACATCAGCATCCGATGTTGGACCTTCATTTGACCGATAGGTAATGAAATGTTTCCACAAAACCATCAATCATCAGCGTCCTTTACTGCGCATGCCTGTCAACAGATTCTTCCCAACTTTCGTCAGCCGTATTAGCTTCAGAATTGCCGTCGATAGATTTTCCGTAAAAAAGGAATCCTGATAAGGTAGAAAATCATCAAATGACATAGCAATCCTTTTACCTTTGACTTGAGCCTTAAAACCTTCTTCGTCAGCTTAACGTAGAATAAATTCTCTTATCAAACGTGGATAACTGTCGATGTGTAGAAGATAGAAAGCTCTCAAGACTGTGAAATCGCAGATGAATCCAGAGTCCTACCCTCATGTATTTTTTCTTTTCATAAAGTCTGAAGGTATAGAAGGTTCAGCATCTTTTTCCTTGGATGCGGGAATTTTTTTGGCAGGAGGTGAAGAAACAGGTTCTTCTTCCTCTTTTGTGAAATTACCTTCATGGCATCAGCCATGAGTTTTTTCCGTTGGGTTCCTTTTCGCTTTTTAGGCTTCTCTTGAACAGGAGCGGGTGCCTTGCCTTTGTCTTTGGCAAGTATTTTATGTGTAGGTATGGGTACTCTTTTTGTTAGAGTGGGTGGTGGTGAAGGGGTTTCACCGGTTGAAGATGATGAAGGTGAAGGAATGCGTGCCTGGGTTTGTTTTACTCGTGCCATACTCGTAGATTGAAGTAGATAGATTGTAGATTGAGTGTAGATAGCAACAAAATAACAATAGCAGAGACAGAAGGATGAAGCAAACAGAGAAAATTAGTGAAAACTGGAGAAATGCAGTGCAGAATCGATTGAGAACTGTTCCTATTTAAACCCTTAAAGGTGTAAATCGATTCCCAAATCGATTAGGTTACCGTTGCTGGTAATGTCAATCGATTTAGTATTATTGCACATAACGGCTAGTCACAACGGTCATATTTCAAATCGATTCCCATATCGAATTCCAGTTTTACTTAATCGATGTCCAAATCGATTGTCTTAATGTTGAAAAAAGAACTAGTCGATTTCCCAATCGACGCTCGGGCAAGTTAAAAAAAATTTTCTGAACTTTGAATTCTGGGGCCAAAGCAATCGATTCCCAAATCGATTTATAAACCATTTACCATGCTGGTAATCGATTTCCAAATCGATTTAACTGGAGAAACAACTGCAAACACCAGAAATCCATGAAAAATCAACGATCATACCTCACTAGGATCAATGATCCCTAGTTTGATCCTTATATACAGAAAACTTTTTCTTGGTAAAGCTTTTGTGAAGATGTCAGCTAGCTGTTCGGCAGTGTTAACATACTCAAGCTTAATGATTCCATTTTGAAAGTGATCTCTTATAAAATGATGTCTTACTTCAATGTGTTTGGTTCTGGAGTGCATTACTGGATTCTTGGTTATACTTATTGCACTTGTGTTATCACACATGATAGGTACTGTTCCCCAAATCAACACCAAAGTCCAATAAGTGTTGTTTCATCCAAAGTATCTGAGCACAACAGCTCCCAGCTGCAATATATTCAGCTTCAGCAGTTGATAAAGCAATGCTTGTCTGTTTCTTACTAAACCATGACACAAGAGAGTTTCCAGTAATGACACGTTCCTGAGGTACTTTTCCTGTCGAGTTTACATCCGGCAAAGTCTGAATCTGAGTAACCAACTAAGGTACAAGTGATCCTTTTGGATACCACAATCCAAGACTCTTAGTTCCTACCAAGTATCTGAAAATTCTCTTAACTGCATTGAAGTGAGATTCCTTTGGATTTGATTGATACCTTGCACACATACAACACTGAACATGATGTCTGGTCGGCTTGCTATAAGATACAGCAAAGATCTTATCATACCACGAAATATAGTAACATCTACAGGTTTACCTTTCTCATCTCGGTCTAAGTAATTTCCTTGACTCATGGGTGTATCAATGGACTTAAGTTTTTCAAAGTTTAAATTTCTTTATCAAATCAGAACAGTATTTAGATTGATAATGAAATGCCTTGCTTGCTTTGGTTAATTTGAAATCCCAAGAAATATGACAGTTCACCCATCATTGACATTTCAAATTTACCTTTCATCAGATTTTTCAAATTCTTTGCACAGTTTATTATTTGTAGATCCAAATTTATGTCATCAACATATACTTGGACAAGCAAGATATCATTTCCAGTAGTTTTTGTGAAAGGGTCTTGTCAACATTTCCTCTTAAAAGTTTTGTTGAATAAGGAAATTGTTGAGCTTCTCATACCAAGCTCTTGGAGCTTGTTTTAACCCATAGAGGGCCTTTGAGAGCTTATACACATGATTAGGAAAATCAGGATTTTCAAAACCAGGTGTTTGGCTAACAAAAACTTCCTCTTGAAGGTCACCATTGAGAAAGGCACTTTTCACATCCATTTGATAAAGATTAAGTCCATTATACAAGCATAAGCCAATAAAATTCTTATGGCTTCTAATCTAGCTACAGGGGCATAGGTTTCATCAAAATCTATTCCCTCCTCTTGACTATAACCCTTGGCTACTAGTCTGTCTAGCTTTGTTCCTTGTTATCACACCATTTTCATCCAACTTGTTTCTGAACACCCATCTGGTTCCTATGACATGCTTACCCTCTGGCCTAGGTACTAAACTCCACACCTTGTTTCTCTCAAACTGGTTTAACTCCTCTTGCATAGCAAGTATCCACTCATTATCTAACAGGGCTTCCTTAATGTTCTTAGGTTCAATCTGAGATACAAAGGCTGTAAAGTTACAAAACTGACTAAGGTTTCTCCTAGTTGCAACACCTTTAGAGATATCGCCTATAATGTTGTCTAAGGGGTGGTTTCTATTGAATTCCATTCCTTAGGTAACTCATTGGTTTCTATAGTTTCTACAAGGTCTGATCTAGTGGAGGGTCAGCTATAGGTTGTTCTAGTGGTTCAGATTCTACAACTTCGTCCAACAAGTCATCAACCTTAGAAGGAGTTTTGTTCAAGTTTTCAGTAAATAATTCATCAAACTTTACATGAATTGACTCTTCTATGGTCTTTGTTATTTTGTTGTAGATTCTATAGGCCTTACTAGTTTGGGAATATCCTAGAAAGATACCTTCATCTGCCTTAGGGTCAAACTTTCCTAGGTGTTCTTTGCCATTGTTCAACACAAAGCACTTACAACCAAAGATTCTAAAGTAGGAAAGGTTTGGTTTTCTACCTTGTAAAGCTCATAGGTGTTTTCCTAAGCAGGGGCCTAATGAGAACTCTATTGACAACATGAGTGGCTGTACTAATTGCATCTGCCCAAAAGTACTTAGTTAGGTTGGAGTCCTTAAGCATAGTCCTAGCTAACTCTTCTAGGGATCTATTTTTCCTCTCCACTACCCCATTCTGCTGTGGTGTCCTAGGGCAGAATATATGTGGTTGTTCCATGTTGTCACAATAATTTTGAAAAGCATCATTTTGGAATTCACCTCCATGATCACTTTTAATTGAAACAATTTTCTGGTCATTCTATTTTGAACCAAAGTAGCAAATTTCTTAAAAGTTGAGAGTGTGTCACTCTTATGAGCCAGAAAATATGTCCATGTGAACCTTGAGTAGTCATCAACCAGCACATATCCATAAAGGTTTCCACCTAAACTCTTAACTTGGGCAGGTCCAAAAGGTCCATGTGAACTAGCTGCAAAACTCTATTTGTTCTAACCAAATCTATAGAGGAAATAGAGTCTTAACCAGTTTACTTTTCTCACATGAAGCACACAGTCTATCCTTAGAAAACTTCCTATTTGGTAGACCTAAGACTAGCTGTTTGCTAACAAGTTTATTCAAATGTTCTATATGGATGTGAGCTATTCGTTTATGCCAAAGCCATGTTTCATCTAAATTGGATAACAAGCAGCATATAGTACTTGGTACAGAATTGAAATCTAACATGTAAATGTTATTTAATTCTGTCACCAACTAGCTTTATGTGTTTATCATCTTTATGCTCAATAATGCAAGATTGTGATGAAAAACTTACTTGAAAACCTTTATCACATAACTGGCTTATACTCAGCAAGTTGTGTTTTAGTCCTTCAACATATAACACATTTTTAATTACTGCAGTTGACTCATTGCCTATGTCACCAATTCCAATAATCTTTCCTCTGTTGTTGTCACCATATTTGCAAAGCCTCCTTCCTTTAATGTCAAGGACAGGAATTTGGATTTGTCACCTGTCATGTGCTTTGAGCATCCGCTATCTAAAATACCATGAATGCTTAGTGGATGTCAAGCACACCTGCAACATACAATCAGAATTTTGTTTTAGGTCCCCAATTTAAATTGGGTCCTGGATGCTTAGTGTCAAACACAGATTTCTTTGCTATCCAAACTTGCTTCCATCCTCTATTGGCTAATTTTTTAAATTTGCAATTTGACACAAAATGTCCCTTTCTGCAACAGAAATGACATTTGCCATCAAAGGATGAATGTTTGTTTGGTTTAGTAAAGATGTCATACATACTCTTAGCAATAGCAGATTTTTGACCATGTTTGACATTTCTGGTTTGCATATAACCAATACCATATCTGTTTTTATTTCTTTTAACATGCATATTTGGTGTATATCCTAAACCAGATTTTTCATGAACATGTCTTTGATTGCTAAGTATGACATTCAGTTTATCTTTACTATTAGCAAACTTCAATAAATCAGATTTTAATGATGCAACATTATTCTCAAGTTCAATGCATTTTGCATATTTGTCATGTGAATCCTTTTTCAGTTGTTCACATAAATTTTCAATTTCTTTATGGTCATTTTTCATTTGTTCAAGCATTTTCTTTGTGCTTAACAACTGTTTTATGGAATTCACATAATCATCATGCAGCTCATTGAAAGCTTCTTGTAGCTCATCATAGGTTGGATTAGATTGTGAACTAACCTCATTTTCTGATTCTGAATCGGTATTTGCCATGAGACACAGATTCGCTTCTTCTTCATCCGAAGAGGCAGAGGATTCTTCGTTGTCATTCATGCAATATAAGCTTTTCTGGTTTGGTGACTGGTTCCTTGCCTTTTGGTTTTGTAGCTCTATTTTTGTTCTGCAATTTGTAGCATTCTGACTTTATGTGACCAGTTTTTACCACATTCATAGCATGTGATTGTCTTGTTGTCACTAGTCTTAGAGCTTGATGGCTTTCTGAATTTGTTGTCTTTCTTCTTCAGAAATTTCTTAAATTTCTTGACAAGCAACCCAATCTCAGGCTCTTCAGTCTCACTGCTTGATTCATCTGAGCAGCTTTCTGATTCAGTTTTCGATTGATGGGCTTGGACTTTCAAGGATAATCCTTTCTTTTTCCTGCTTTCTAGTTCTGATTCGTCCAGCGATGCAGTTCCATTTCATGTTCCCTTAGTTTTCCAAATAGTGTTGCTGTTGTCATCTTTGCTAGATCTTTAGATTTAGCTATAGCAGTTATTTTGGGCTGCCATTCTCTGGTTAGACACCTCATAATCTTTCCGATCTGCTGTTCATTCTCCACCTGTTTTCCCAGTGCATGAAGGTTGTTTATCACGTGTGTAAATCTCGTCTGTAGATCACTTATAGATTCATCTTTCTTCATGTTGAACAATTCGTATTCGTGCATAAGTGTATTTACGCGAGCTCTTTTCACATATGTGGTTCCTTCATGTGTTTCTTGAAGAATGTCTCACATTTCCTTTGCTGATTTACAATTTTGATACCCTAAAGAATTCTTCTGCACACAAAGCATATGTTATATGTTCTTAGCTTTAGCATTATAACCTACCTTCTTTTTATCATCCTCAGACCATTCGGCTCTGGGCTTGGGAATCATTGAGTCATTTGTTCCTGCAATCTTGGGAATGTATGGTCCATTTTCAACAGCGTCAAGGATGTCTATGCACTGGCTTCCAGAAATATCAGCATCATGTGCTTCCAGTACATATAAGCTGTTCCATTGAATGCTGGAGGTCTTGCTAGTGATGCGCCTTCTCCCAGAAAATCAGTTGAGGCCATATTCCTTTTATGAGTTTTACCTCTCGAAAAGTTAGGCTCTGAGGCCAATTGTTGATTATTATGACCTCGAAATAATCAGAATATATCAGTCTTTAATCAAATTAAAGCAATATTACATACACAGCGGAATTATAATGCGGCATACAGATTAGCAATTAAAAGTAAAAAGATAAGGGATATAATGCACCAAGATTTATCATGGTTCAGTTGTCAACGAGACAACCTACATCCAGTCCTGACAATCCAACTGGATTTCAGCTTTTTCTCCAATAGAAAGAATTGTGAATTGTTTACAGATTGTCCAGTTTCCTCAAAACCTATCTATCTCTCACAATCTCTTTCCTATTGCTCACCCCTTGATCCTTGTAGTCACTCAGCAGACTCACACAAAATCAAAGTACGGCTCCTTCTTGATGAGGCCTCTCACCCAAGAAGATTGCCACCAGTTTCTAGCTGGATTTCTAGCAGTCGTTTTCTTTACAAAGTATTTATTTCAAACAGAATAAAAGAAGTCTTCAATCTTGAATCACTGTGTCTTCTCACGAATCTGGTTATTCAATGATGGATTATGAGAACATTGTCTTTTCTCTCAAGAATACTTTTTCAGCTCTCTCAATGATTATGGTTAATCTTTTTGGTTTTTGATCTGAAAAAGCAATATTAGAATGTTAACAATGTGTTGTATTGTGTTAATGAGAGTTTATGAGTGTTAATGAGAGAATGATTGAAACCAGTTTATATAGTTTCTGAAAAAACACTAATAAATCGATTTGCCAATCAATTCATTAAAGTTATAAAACAGGTGTAATCGATTTGCCAATCGATTATCGCGGGTCTTGTTTTTCTTGAATCTTGAACTACATAAGCCAATCGATTCTTTAAACAAACTCTTTTTCAGTAAATTATGTTCAGACTTATATGCATCGATTTCATAATCGATTGCAGGTGTTTTGTTCAAAGTGAAAATCACACCAATCGATTACTTATCGATTTACTAAGTCTCATAATCGATTTACAAATACTCAAAATCGATTTGGCACAAGCTCAAAGTTCACTGTGATTTCAAAAAGGTTATTTCAATCGATTTGCAATCGATTGTGTTCAAGACAATGACTTAGCTATTTTGATTGTTAATCGAAGTGCCAATCGATTTGTTTGTATTTGCCTGAAAAGTTCTTACCTGATATTTTGTTCAATCGATTTCCCAATCGATTGCAACCAAACTTAACATGATTTGAAATTTCACAATAGATTGTCCAATCGATTGTGTGTGTCACAGGTCAAGTTATTTTTCAAATATTATCTAAGCAATCGATTTGCCAATCGATTACCCTAGAAATTGGATTCTCACTGTGACTTGATCAATCGATTTCCCAGTCGATTGGTTTCAATCAGTTTTACTTTGTGATGTGTACATCGATTTGCCAATCGATTAGCTTGTAAAACAGGTTGCCACTGACTTGTGCAATTTTCATTTCTAATTGGGCCAGTCGATTGCCTAATCGATTATACAATCATAAACAGTTATGTTCCTTACACCCTTGTTATGAAATCGATTTCCCAATCGATTTACTCAGTCAATAGTCAACTTTTGTTGATTTCTTGTGTTCCAAGCAACTTGTTTCAAGTGTGTAGGATTGGATTGTTGTTCCTGAAATCTTGCTCAATTAAAATGTTAGATTTATCATATAATGTGTGAACATTGTATGTTGTTAATTATGTCAAAATTAGGATTCAAAGACTAAATTCCAACAATAATTTATACTAAATTTCTTTTTTTTAACAAAATTCATAGCGGATAAAAAAAAATTTCCAAACAAATAAAATTTTTATAACTAATTAAGATATCACATTCCTCTAAATACAAAGGTAACAATTCAACTTTATTCCTCAATTAAAACAGTGCAATCTTAATGAACTTGACTTAACTATAATTTCTTAATTTAATTCCCAAAACTTACTAGTACTTATAAGGTTTTGAGACAAAAGTCATTTCTAATTCAGTAAGTAAAAGTAAAATACAAATTACAACTTTTATCCCAGTCACTACAAGAAAAACACTATTTTGTGGCCAACTTTATAAATATTTTGTGGTCGAATAAAACCCTCACAAATTAGTGACCGAAAAAGCCCTCACAATACAAAAATTGAAATTGGTCTTTATTTGTGGCTGAAAATCCCTCACAAATTCTTAAACATTTAACTGGATTTTGTGGCTGCCTAAGCCCTCACAAAATCACAACGTTGTGATTTTGTGAGGGCTTAGGCAGCCACAAAATCCAGTTAAATTTTTAAGAATTTTGTGGGGGCTTTTTCAGCCACAAAATAAATTTTGTGAGGGGCAAGGCCGCCACAAAGACTGAAGTGACTGTCCATTGGTGGCTGCATAGGTCGCCACAAAGCAAGTGAACGTTAACATTTTGTGGCTGCAAAGGCCGCCACAAAGGACAAAATTAACGTTGAAATTTTTGGCTGCCCAGGGCGCCACAAAGGTTAAGACGGTTACATTTTGTGGCGGCAAAGGCCGCCACAAACAACATAGTACCGTTGGCAATTCTGGCCGCCCAGGCGCCACAAATGCCTAATATCCGTTGGTCATTGTGGGCTGCTTTGGCCGCCACAAAGGATCAAGCATATCCTATATATATTACTTCACTCCTCTTTCATTTTTTCACTTCTAACTCTCTCTAAACCTCATTCTAACTATTCTCTCCACCTTCTCTCTACAAAAAATATTCATCAAGCTTGATTCAATTTTGGTAGTTTATATTATATTATATATGTAGTTTTTTAACCTATCAGAGCGGGGTTTCTCCCAAACTTGAACTTCAAACTCATTAACCTGTAATAACTGCGATTTCGCAAATGTAGAGTCAAGCCAATCAAACACAAACAGCAAATGAGTGAGTTTCAAAATCATGTTTATAGTGTAATATAAGTAAGAAGAACACGCAACAATCACAATAGACTGTATCTACACATCATGATATATCCAAATAGTCAAGAAAAATAATATCTATTATAATGAAAAATAACTCAAGTAAATTGTATATCGTCATATCATCACATCATCCAAGGGAATTATTATAACTTTTGAAACACATTAATCACGATAAAACAATCACAAAAAAATGCAATATTATGCATGAGCTTAGACTCTACTTCACAATTTGGTACTATTCTACTCTGAAGTACTTATATAGAGGCTTGATACTATGCCAGCTCCCCGTTGACGGACAATTCAAATTCACTACGCAAAAATGACATTTATAGCGCGCCTTTTAACAGCGCTTATAAATACAAGCTGCTGTTGTAAATATATTTTAAAATAACGGAGCATATAACAGCACTTTTTTGACAACGCTTGTTGTAGGGTATATAGGTTTGCGCATAATGTTTACAAGGCTTTTACACGCTTTTTGTACAAGCGTTGTAAAAGTCAAATAATTAAATGACTTATTACACCGTTTTTTTTACAAGCGTTGTAAAAGTCAAATGATTAAATGAATTATTACAATGTTTTTTTTACAAGCGCACCTATTAGAGCGTTTTTGTTACAAGCATTTGTAAAATGTCACATAATTGAAGGACCTATTAGAGCGCTTATTCTACAAGCGTTGTAAAATCATTCACTTTAAATAAAATATTTACTTTAAATAATTTAAAAAACAATTTAAAACAAATTTTACGAACCCTCATTCACCTCTACTTTGGGAACCCTCATCTCCTCTACGTATTGTGCGCCATCTACTGCTCCTCCTTTAAAAAATTTAGATACGTTGTCTCAGGTACTGTATTTATTAATTTGTTGTTGTCACGAAAACTAATAAATTGTTACATAATAAATCTTTTCTTTTTGAAATTTTGTTGATCTGTTCTGTTTTGAAATTGTTACATAAAATGGACCTTGGTTTTCCATTTTCCAATATTAGATATGTGTACTATATATTGGTATAATGTTATCAGTAGCTTATTATTTTTGTAACTGCGTTTATATAGGTCATATAATATGGACCGGAAATGGATGTCTGCCATCGATTGTCAAAAGAGTATGAAATGGAGTGAAGGAGTTTGTTGAGTTTGCAGTGAAGAATGCAAATGATCCAATAGAGACGTTTGTCCTTGTTTAAAATGTTGTTTTGAAAACGTGTTAGAGAAGATGATTGGAAGGACATTTAGTATGGAATGGAATATTCAAAGCTATACATGTTGGATAAGACATGGTGAGAAAAAAAGGAAACATTAATTTGAGAATGGTTCGACATATGCTTCAACTAACTTCGATACAGATACATATGAGCCGGACCGAGTTGAGGAGATTGCAAAAGCAGTTGAAGAAGATCTTCGGATGTCCTAAAATGAGAGAGTTGTTGAGTGATGCAGAGAAACCATTATATAATGGTTGTACTAAATTCACAAGACTGTCGGCGATATTAAAGTGTACAACTTAAAAGCGAGTAATGGATGGTCTGATAAAAGCTTTCACAAAATTATTAAACACTCTTAAAAGATATATTGCCAGATGATAACGAACTTCAAGTCAAACTACGAGGCTAAACGATTTTGGTTCTATTGGCATGAGTTACGAAAGGATTCATGTGTGTTAACAATTGCATTTTATTTCGAAACGAATATGAATTATAAAGACGTGTCCGAAATGCAATGTCTCTCGATATAAGAAGAAAGAATCTATTTCCAGCAAAAGTCGTGTGGTATTTTCCTATAATACCAAGATTTAGACGCACTATCATAGTGAAGAAGATTCAAAACACTTGACATGCCATGCAGATGAAAGAATTAGAGATGGATAGTTTAGACACCCTGCAGATTCCCACAATGGCAAAATTGATCACGAGTATCCTGAATTTGGGATAGAGTCAAGAATCTAAGATTGCACTTTCTATTGATGGAATGAATCCACATGGTCTTCAAAGCATCTCACACACACGTGGCCTGTGATTTTGTTGATTTATAACCTACTCCATGGTTATGTATGAAGCATAAGTTTATGATGTTGTCTCTGTTAATTTCTAGACTCAAACAACTAGGGAATGATATCGATGTATACTTGACTCCTTTAATTGAAATTTAAAAAATTATGTGGGAGACATGTGTGGAAGTTTATGATGGGTATAGGAAAGAATGTTTCAATTTGAGGGCGTATGTTGTTCGGCACAAATTAATGATTTTCCAGCAATGGTAATTTATCAGGATATAGATTAAAGGTCAGTGTGCAGTCATATATGTGAGAGCGTACAGATTGGATGGGGGTTGGAAACATTGAAGAAGAATGTATTTTCTTGGACATCGTAGATTTTTACTTATAGTCACAGTATCGGTGGGTGAGAAATGCATTCAATGGGAAATCAGAGGAAGGTAAAGCTCCTTTAGACTGACTGGATATCAAATACTTGAAAAGTACAATGTTTTGACCATAAATTTGGTAAACCCTTTTTGCGGGAGAGCTGGTAAAACTGGGTGGAAGAAAAGTCAATTTTCTTTGATTTATATTGGGAGTCATTGTATATAAGACATTTCCTGATGTGATGGCATATTGAAAAAAATGTATTTGATAGTGGTTAGTTGGAAGTTACTTCATGTTCCAGGAAGTCTAAAGATTGCATCAATGGCAAGATTGGACTTGGTCGATATGGGATAAGAAATGAAAGGGTCCGTAAAGAAGGAAATCGAATATATCTACCTCAGCCGCTCATACTCATCTTAGAAAGGAAAAAAATGTTTTTATGTAAATTTCTACACGAAGTTAAACTCCAGAAGGTACTCGGTCCAAACATTAAAAATTTGGTTGTTAAAGACTCAATGTTAAAAGGTTTGAAGACCATGATTGTTTTATCCTAATGGAGCATTTGCTACCAATAGGTATTACGTTCCATTTACCTAAAAAAGTAAGATGAGCCTTAATAGATTATGTTTCTTCTTAGGGAAATTTGTAGTAAAGTGATCGATCCTCATAAATTACGACATTGCAGAGGGATTGTTGTTACTTTGTGTGAGCTTGAAATGTATTTCCACCTCGTTTTTGATATAATGGTTCATCTTACTGTTCATTCTGGTTAAGGGACAACTTTGTGGGCCAGCTTATATGAGATGATGTATTGCTGAACGGTACATTGTTGAAGAAGCTGCTGATTTTGTACTGAATATCTGTCCAATGTTGATCATAGGCTTCCCATGTCAGGAGAGGGATAATTTGGAAGGAGAATAATGACTATATCAAGGACAGAATGGGAGCAGGCACAATTGTACTGTCTGCACAATGATGATGAGGTTCAACCGTATGTTACAATACACATAGATCAGTTATCCGTTTGAACATGAATAGGAATCAAAATTGGATAACTCGAGGAGCACAATCGATGTTTTATAACATGGTTAAATAATCACATAAAGTCAAAGTTTGAATATAGACCCCGGATCAATTTCACAGAGATTGAGGTGGCTAGAAAATGGTCCGGTTACATGTCTTTTCTTCATTGGTTATGTTTATTAACGGCTACACATTTTATACCAAAGAACAAGATGATCAGACCACTATGCCCAAAATCACGGGTCACTCGTAGCTGAAGCGATGCATGTTTCAGTGCAAAAGACAAAACCCAATATATGCAAATCTATCATATTTTGGGGTTATCGAGGGAATATGGGAGTTAGACTACACAATTTTCGTGTTCCCATATTTGGTTGCAAGTGGGTCGATAATATATAATGGCGTTCGGATTGATGAGTCAGGGTTCTTACTTGTCGATTTTAATAGGGTGGGATACAAAGACGACCTTTTATTTTAGCGTTGCAAGCTCAACAAGTATTTTATTCACTGATCTTGCTGATGATAAATGGTCTGTTGTCCTATCGACCAATAAAATAAGTGATGATAACCAATAATGATGAAGTTGTTGGTAATGATCTTTTATTTGCAACTATCACAACCACATGAAATTGATTCAATTGATGATGGTTTACATCTTTAGAGATGATCATGATGAGGGAATTTGGATTAATCCATCGTTCGTATCGTTAATAAAGGACAAACAAATGTGAATCCCACCAGGAAAGAAGAAGAGCATCTTAATGACAATGTTTAATGTTTTGTTATATAAGCCATGTAATTTGAACTGAGTTCATGTAATTTATTTGTTTTAAACATGTTTAATTTTTTATATAAGCAGCCATGTATTTTGATTTTCTGCTTAATTATTTTCTGCTTATATTAGCTTGATCTTAAGTGTTTTATACTAAGTTCATGTAATTTAATATAAACTAGTAATTTACATGAACTGAAACTGGAATATAAACTAGTCATTTACATAAACTGAACTGAACTGAAAAAAAATCCAAAATATAGGTAATTTACATGAACTAAACTGAATATAACTAAGATGTCACAAAGCTCTGTTGTAATACAAAGTTAATAAGGTCCTTTAAAAACAGTCATATAACATGTAAGAAACTAAAGAGGCCTTTTAGAGCGCTTATTTGAAAAAGCGCTGTAAAAGAGCCTTTTAAAAATAAAATAAGAGGCCTTTTATAAGCGGTTATTTGAAAAAAAGCGCTGTAAAAGGCCTTTTGAAAAACACAATCATATAACATAAGAACAAAGAGGTCTTTTACAGCGCTATTCTACAGCGTTGTAAAGAGCCTTTAAAAATAAAATAAGGAGGCCTTTTAGAGCGCTTATTTGAAAAACCGCTGTAAAAGGCCTTTAAAAAACACAGTCATATAACATAAGAAAACAAAGAGGTCTTTTACAGCGCTTATTCTACAAGCGCTGTAAAAGAGCCTTTTAAAAATAAAATAAGGAGGCCTTTTAGAGCGCTTATTTGAAAAAGCGCTGTAAAAGGCCTTTAAAAAACACAGTCATATAACATAAGAAAACAAAGAGGTCTTTTACAGCGCTTATTCTACAAGCGCTATAAAAGAGCCATTGAAAAATAAAATAAGGAGGCCTTTTAGAGCGCTTATTTAAAAAAGCGTTGTAAAAGGCCTTTAAAAAACACAGTCATATAACATAAGAAAACAAAGAGGTCTTTTACACCGCTTATTCTACAAGTGTTTACAACAGCGCTTTAAGAGTTTTACAACAAGCGCTTTAAAAGGTTAGGTCTTTAGCGCGCTTTCCAACAAGTGTTGTAAAAGGCTCTAAAAAGGACTGTTACATAGGGTTTTATATATAACCATAAACCGCTTCAGTTTCCTCTTCATTACGTAAACTCACTATCATCTCTTCTTCATCGTTCTTCTCTTCCTTTGCGAACCCTATCATCTCTTCCATTACGAACCATACTCCACGATATCTCTCTCATTCGAAAACCTTATTCCATCACAATCATCTCTGACATTACAAAACCATCTCTTTTCATTGAATAGTACCCTTATTACGTATTTCTTCGAACCATACTCAGTTATGCGAACCATATTTCTGCGCATTTCTCCTACGACCCCTATGTATTTCGTCTACGAATTTCGTCTCACATTCAGTATTGATGTTATTAATTTTTTGTTATCCTAAAATGCATCGTTGAACTTATACTGATACGTACTTAGACTACTGCATGTTGAACTTGTTGAAGTTATACTGAACTGTATGTTGAACTTGTTGTAGATAATATGGATTCTAACAAGGCTTTTGGATTGTCAAAATGAGAAGTTGTCAACACCAAGACTTACGAAAATGAAAGTCAAACGATGGTGCACCCATAATGCAAAAGGTCATAAAAGCAAGGAGCCAGTGAGATAAAATTTGAGGTATACTATACTTTGTTTGTGTTTATTTTTTATCTTTTTTGAAAGCATGTACTTACTATATGAGTTTATTAGGTGGATGGAATGAGTGGTCAGCCCATCGATCCCAATAAGCTCCATGGTTGTAAGTTACATTGGGGCTGTTGTTCGTCAAATATCCATTACATCGATGACTAGAGAGATAAGGCATGAAGGATGCGAAAGAGATATTGTGGAATGATATACAGGGTAAACTTTTTTGATCCACTTTTTTGTCATTTATATTTTTTCCATTGAAATACTTTACTCAAACTATATCTTTATTTCGTTTGCAGACTGCTGCTTGTTCTTGATTGAGGTGAGAAAGAATTACATCTTGAGAGTGCCGGGAAGAATACACCGCGGTTTTAGATCTCACCTCTCAAAATTTCTATCTAAAGATAGTGAGGAAATATGAATGCAGAAGCTCCAAGAATTATATAACATTATATATCAAATGAAGAATGGAGTGCATTTGTATCAAACGTTCCGACTCCGCGTTTGTAGTAAGTTGATTTAATTTATTAGCATTTTGTGTTTTATTATTCATATTCATGAGCGTATTTAAATTTTTTACACATTGTTATTTTTTTATATTAGAATATAAGTAAGGCAAATCGCGAGAGGGCAAGAAATCTGACACACCCATACAAAAAATCACGTATGGGATATGCACTTCTAGAGCAAAAACTTGTAAGTAATTAAACATCACTTTTATATAATGAAGGAATTTGTATTATAAACTATAGTTTCTAACTAATATTTTGTTTATGATCTTAACGAATAGCGACAAGACACCCAATCCGATCAACCGTTGGGTCGTCATATATTATGGAAGGAAGCTCGTGTAAATAAGGACGGAGTGGTTGATAACGAAAATGTTCAAAAAATAATAGAACTTTGTGTAAGTATATGATCACTTTAATATTTTTTAATATTATATTTTAAAAATGAGATTGAACTTATCTTTTTAATCCTACATGTATTTTAGGAGAATATCGAACAAAGTTCAGAAAATAAAGAGGGCAACAAAGAAAGTTGCAGGGACATTCTGGGTAAAGTGTTTAATGTTCTTGAATATTCCGGTCGCATGAGGGGGAAAAGACTTGGCGTAACTCCTAAAAGCTATTTTTCACAAGAGAAGCGCCAAAATCCATCCAATGAGGAAGTATTAGAGAAGCTCAAACTCGTATCAGAGCAAGTGGCACTCTTGGTGAAGACGAATAAAGACAAGCAACTCCCGGATCAGCTCCAAATGGAGAGTGAAAACGCGAGTTGCAACATTGGTCTCAAAACTCTTCCCGAGGTAATTAATTACTTATGTAATTACTTATGTATTAACCATACTTATGTATTAATCATTGATTTAGGGTGTCACTCCATGCGTTTTGTACTTATCATCCCATACTCATCGGAAGGTTAGAAAGGGAACATTGTACAATACTTCGGGAGAAGTATTGCACAACAAGCGATCCCTGCGGGCCATGTCCAAGTATCTCTTGTCATTGCTTTGGAACCAAATTCGCCGTTGCCTATACCGGACAACGATGCAGATGTGATGTTTTTGGGCGAAGTAGTTGGTAGTTACGTGGCATGGCCCGCACATCTTGTTGCCTTTGATAAGGTATGTTTAATTAATTGAAATGTATGTTTAATTGATATGTATATTTAATTGCTGATTTTTTTCCGCTGCTAACTTTAATTTCACATTTATGTTTAGATTCTGAAAAAGCCTAAAGGGAATGATAAAAAGATTCCCATAAATGAGTCAATTACATCACCCGAAAAGGTTTGTCACATTTATTCCCTAAGGTTTGTCATTTTTTCAGATTCAATAAACTAACATTTAACCTCATTTTTTCAGATTCAATCAAATAAACCACCCGCACA